>OY829524.1:11928369-12120672 GCA_963691665.1 Clepsis dumicolana
ATTTCGATTCAGATATCGTAAACAAATTATATTTTTGTACAATAAAGCATTTAATTCATATATGGTGGATTTGAAATTTCGATTCAGATATCGTAAACAAATTATCGTGTTTGAATAAAACGTCAAAGCGACATAAGAAAAGCCGTCAGATAAAAATTCAAATAGTCCGAAACCGTAGTATGACATTCAATGTCGTGAATTTCAGTTACCTTTTTAACTAAATTTATACATTGAAATGATTTGATTAATTTAATTATATTTAAATATCAAACCAGCTTTTGCTTCGTAAGTGTTTATTTATTTTATTTTATTTTGTAACAAAGCTATGGCTTAAAGTTACGTTAGAATAAGAATAAACACCACAGCTGTAATTAGGACTCCCAGCAGACCGGCCACAGGTTACGTACAAAATATTACGAGCTCGTGTCTTCGATGTATGTCTTCGTCACAACCACAGACCTTATCTCAATTTCCTATCTCAATGGTCACAACGATTAAGGTCAAAATAAAGTTAAATGAAAAAATAGCAATAACTTATTAATAATATCATTAGAATAAAATCTGATGATTGGAAATTGTTAAGAAAACCTATTCCTCGAAATGGTTTTTGAATTAGCATAGGTTGTCAAAAACTGGTACATATCCCCATTGCGATGTGCATAGAATACAAATACAGAATGGCTACTATTGCCAGGTGGAACGACATGGCCTTATATGGCTCAACTATATGAGTGAGAGAGATAAAGTATATTTTTATACGCATAGAAAATGATAATCCTAGTAGGATGTGGTATCAATTAACGTCAAAGTCAATCCACAATATAACTCTGCGATGAATTGACTACAGTAGAAATCTAATTTGTTTATGGCAATACTGATTTCAAACAACACGTTTTGAACTTTTGATTGGATGAAACAAGGTCATCGTTCATCCACCATTATAATACCTCTCATATTTCGTTTACCTGCTTTTTTTTTTACCGTACAACGGCAAAACCTACTAAACACTGGCAAAATTGTCCTCCAATGGACAGAGCGATTTTTTTTAAACAACAACTTTTGATTATTATTTTCCCCTTTTTACTACTATCATTATTATTTATAATTAAAGAAATGTCCCGAGTGACACAAAAAAGTATTACAACATTACGTGATTTTTCTGGGTTGCCCATTAATATCTTATGCAGAGTCATCGTGGGTATGTGGTGGGTCGATTCTATTATATTACTGACATTGGCACAAGCCCTAGAGACCGCCATTAACGAAGGAAGAAGAAGAAAACAATAAATATTTTTTGGTATATTTTGTTGTTTTATTTATATAAAATCGACATGAACTTAACAAATAACACATTATTAGCTAATTCCAATACTAAATTTGAAATTGCAAATTTAACTATTACTTAAATATTAGCGGTAAAAATGTTTACTCAAACCGCAAAAAAAAAGTTCGTAATCATTTTGTGTGTCTATACCTAACGGGGCCCCCTGAGCTACACTGTGGCTACAACCATTAGATCATAAAAAAAATACAAAAATCGTTAAAGCTGTTTCTGAGATACCACAATCAGTACCATGAGATTACAAAAAATACAAAAATCGTTAGTGCCGCTTCCGAGATACAACAAATCAGTACCAACCATGAGATCATAAAAAATACAAAAATCGTTAAAGCTGTTTCTGAGATACCACAATCAGTACCATGAAATTACAAAAAATACAAAAACCGTTCGTGCCGCTTCCGTGATACAAGAAATCAGTACCAACCATGAGATCATAAAAAAAATACAAAAATCGTTAAAGCTGTTTCTGAGATACCACAATCAGTACCATGAGATTACAAAAAATACAAAAATCGTTAGTGCCGCTTCCGAGATACAACAAATCAGTACCAACCATGAGATCATAAAAAAAATACAAGAATCGTTAGATCCGTTTCCGAGATACCTCAATCAGTACCATGAGATTACAAAAAATACAAAAATCGTTAGTGCCGTTTCCGAGATACAACAAATCAGTACTTACCAACCATGAGATTATATAAAAAAACACAAGAAATCGTTAGAGCTGTTTCCGTGATACCACAAATCAGTAAGTAACATGAGATCGACAAGGATTGAAAACAACGATACATACCTAAACAAAAGCCGTGTCAGGATAGGCTAAGTGATTCTGCACTGGCACCACATTACTAATTAATCTGCAAAATTTCAGCCCCCTAAGCCCTAACCCTATAGTTTTGAGAAAAAAAAACTAACGTGAACTAATGTTTTTAATGTATTTCTCTATTACGTTGTGCTAATAATTAGTGGCTATCTTCAATACTTGTTTTTATTTAAATACCATAATGAGTATTTTGTTAAAATACCAGTATTTATTTCTTTTATTTTATACTAATGATTGTGATAAAATAAAGATTAACCCTATTATTCATAAACCTATTTTAACTAAAATGCCCCTAAAGTTCTTTTGTCCTTTTTTTTACATGGACATTTTCGTTAGTAAGAAGAAAACAAAACCTATTTTAACTAATGGAGGCTTGAGTGACGTTTATGAATACGGGCATAAATTTATTAATATATGTTGTCTCAACATATTCTTAAGGTTTTAAATATAAAAACACTTGAGGGTCAAATATCACTAAAGAGCACTAAGTATATTGCATGCAATTTAGAGGTGCCTAACCATGGGTAAAAAGATTACGTTAACATTATTAGTTCAACTATTGGGTTCAAACGTTCATAATTAGGGCACACGTGTTCAACTATTGAGGGAAACGGCCTATTTTTTGAATTAATCATCTATCTATATATATACATAAAATTCATAGTCCTGATTGAGTGTGTGCGGGGGGGGGGGCTATATTTAATTAAGAGGTAGTTAGAGCGCTTGTAATGTTTGTTTCTGAAGAAAAATATGTCATGTTACCTGTAGCCCACGCGAGCAAAGCCGCAGGCAATAGCTAGTTTTTTTTATAAAATACTGTGCAATCATAATTAACTTTAGTATATACTAGTCCCTTCTAGAACATATAAGAATATGTAAAAAAAAAGCCACCCAAAAGTACTACACATCGTAAAGAACGAGCCGTCCAAACTTGCTATAGTCGCTTAATCGTTCATCTATTGGTTCCTATTGGTTCTCGAACTTAAGCCATGTAAAGGCGGTCTAACATAATTTTAGATTCACGTCTCGTAAGATATTGAAGTCTTAGAGACGTGAATCTAAAATTCTGGTCAACGCGGCAATGGCCTGGGTTGCAAGATCTTGCCACCTTTCTTCAATCCTCATTCTCTCTCTCTGAATGAGGAGCTCGTCCTCATGTTTTTTCTTTAAGAAATCCTGCCATGCTTGGTCAGAATTGAGGAAATACTGCGCAGCTTCTTCCACATGCGTCCGTTGCCGTACGACGCGACGTCGCGGTGATGATATAGGGCGGCGAGTTGCGCGTGCACCTCCTTGCCGAGGCGTACGGCCATGACGAGCTGGGTTTTGGCTACCTGTTGGTTGCCGTGGTGGTGTCAACAGTTGCCGTTGCATTGGTGAGGGCGCTCGAGGAGCTGGAGATGGTCGAGGAGATGGAGATGGTCGAGGAGATGGAAATGGTCGAGGAGATGGAGATGGTCGAGGAGCTGGACTTGGTCGAGGAGCTGAAGATGGTCCAGGAGCTGGAGATGCTAGTGGCCGTATTCGAGAGGCTGACTGCGATGGTGTAACCAATAAAAAATCGACCGAAGGTGCCCGAGATGCTGAAAACATTAATTTTTGCTAGCATCTTTATTGTTATAAGTTATTATATATTAGGACAAGTGAAATGGTTTCTCATAAAATGTATACCTACCCTGTAAGGCCAAGTCGAACTGGTCTAATTGGGTCTGCAGCATAAATATGGAAGGACTGTCAGCAGCTGGCGTCAGACTCAAGGTGGCAGTTCTGTTGCTGTCGTTTAGCACTTGAACTTGAGGTGTTGGTGTGTATTGAATCTGATTCTGCAAGTTTTTTTTTTAGTAGTAGAGAAATAAAACAAAAAATATCACGGGACCTAGTCCTAGTCACCAATGAGGGCTATCGTTTTTGTGGTCACCAGTTATTGCCACTGTCAAGTGAGGTCCTGAATACAGAATAAACCAGAAGCCGGGTTTAGTCATAATGGCAGTCCATATTTGTATTATGAGCGTGACAACAAAGTTTATATTTAAATCATATTTAATACTGTAGAATCACACTGTATAAAATTAAATATCGAGCATGACAGTTTTGCGCAAACTCGTTTTGTTCCGAAAAAAAAAAAAATCCTCTAAAGCCATGAGGCCCATGAGTTTCATGGCCTAGCAGAAATATGAAGTCGGTGCGGTGCGATGCGAGCGGAATATTCTTGGAATGAAGCACCGACTTCATATTTCTGCTAGGCCATGAAACTCATGGGCCTCATGGCTTTAGAGGATTTTTTTTTTTCGGAACAAAACGAGTTTGCGCAAAACTGTCAAGCTCGATATTTCTCTAGAGGACTATCTTATGTTTTTTTTCCTTCTAAGGTTTTTTAGGCGGTTTTACTTTTTAACCGACTCCAAAAAAAGGAGAACGTTCTCAATTCGTCGGGGAATTTTTTTTTGTTAAAAGATTTTTTATTTTACAATTTTAAGTTATGTTAATATTTTAAGAATTATCCTCCAACTCCTAATCGTTAAGGAGTTGTACCTTCCATCATCACCTCATCACCACGAGATGATGACTACCAGACGCAAGTACGTGAATAGCTTTCGAAAATATTATGAAATATATGATACATGCCTATGAAATTTGAGGGTTGCCCTCGATTTCCCTGGGATTCCATCATCAGATCCTGACTTGGTGACAATGGAACCAAATAGAAAGCATATCCTTTCAAACAAAAAAAAAATTTTTGAAATTGGTTCTGCCATCTTCAAGTAATTTTGAAGTCGGTTAAAAAAAGAGAACATACTTAAGTATCCGAAATATAAAATTGTCTCAAAGCAGCAACAGTGCGCCATATCCCACCGCTAAGCAGGAAAGCTTGCACTGTCTTTTTTGTAATTATTACATACTTGTAATTGTAATATTTTTGCTTAGTTACTACAACCAGAATGTTTAAAGATTGCATAGGTATTTATTTACTTAGAGCAACTGGATAGCCTAGTGGTTATAGAACCCGACTATGAGGCTTGAGGTCCGGGGTTGAATGAATATGAATGTTTGCTCTTGAGTCTTGCATGTTTATCTATATAAGTATGGTTATCTGTTGTCATTGTTATAATTATAACATCCAAGACTCAAGAGCAAACATTCATATTCGTTCAACCCCGGACCTCAAGCCTCATAGTCGGGTTCTATAACCACTAGGCTATCGAGTTGCTCTAAGTAAATAAATACCTATGCAATCTTTAAAGGTTCTGGTTGTAGTAACTAAGCAAAAATATTACAATTACAAATATGTAATAATTACAATAAAGCACACCTAATAAAAAAAAGTAAGTAACTAATAATTGAAAATTGTGAAAACCTGAGTAAAGCCAGCTTCTGCTATGTTGTGCAAGCCGGTTACAGCTTGAGGCCCCAGGATATTAAGCACACGTTGCTCCAGCTCGGATAGCTTCAACTGAAGTGCAGGGCCACCTCCAGTCCCACATGCAGCCCTGCTGATACGGGCGGCCTTTTTTTTGGTGTTATTCTTCAGGTCGCTCCACACCTTCAAATATCAATTGTACTCATTTAGTCACCAAAACACCAAAAGCTAATAACAATTAATCAGGTGCTTGGGGCATAAGGCGAAAGTTGTACTATTATGTATTCTGTGGCGAAAGGAGGAAAAGATAGATTTTTGTCATGATTATTTTAATTTAATATTTCATAGTTTTTAATAAGGTTTATTTTCGCTTATCATTTCTATATATTATTAGCCCCAATCATGCTGTCTAACAATTACTCATACAGACTATTCTAATGAACCCAAACATTTTACATATTTTGATAATCTGTTTTTGGTTACATTTTAATCGTTTCGGATACAATGTTGTATAAATATTGAAGTCTAGATGAAGAGGAAGCCGCGCCGGCCGGACAGCGAGCCACGACCGCGAGGGCAACTTAGACTACCTACCTGTCGCTGTCGCGAAACTCATTAATCTGTGCGCGAAACTCGTCACCTCAAAAATAAATTAGGTAGTTACACTTCTTCATGTAGACCTACCTTTTTCCATTTGTCAGGTGTTCTAATAGTTCCAGACACATCGGCATTTAGCGCATTGCCAAGTCGTTCCCAGAGCTGGATCCCCTGGATCCGCCCATGCGCGCTTTTGTTGGAACTAGGTTTACTAATGTCTCTATGTCTGCAAACAAAGTATTTATTTTTATTTAATAAAACGTTCGATCGCCCACAGCAAGTTTCAATGAAACTTCATTTAAAAATCACAATTCCCTATAGGTAGCTCAGAATACAGACAGCCAGGTACTTACTGTTCCATGAAATTCACCATCAATTCAAACTGAGTGGCACTTGTTTTCATTTTCATCATTTTTTGAGCGTATTACGATACACGTTAACTAATTACTAGCTTCGTTACTAAGTTAAGTTAGCAAAATTCAAATTAAACAAGCAAAGCAAAAGTAACAGTCAACCACGAACGAACGTCGCATTAACTCTAGTACCTACCTAGGTACTCGCTCATAGTCTCGTAGTAGGAATAGATGAAATGTAATAATAGAGCCGTGCCAATCGTTTTTTTTTAAATTGTTCGATTATGTTTCTGAAATCATACGAAATTGGATGTTAGGATACCAATAGTGCTAAAAAATCCTAAACATGCAAAATAAAATAATGATTGGCTATTTATCAGGCCAAAAATTAGTAAGATTTTCCGTATTCCTTTATACAATCTGGGCCGTGTTTTATAAAGCTACAAGTTACAATTTACAAGCGGAAGTCTCATTCTATCACCTTTTATTAGAAAGAAACTTCCGCTTGTAAATTGTAACTTGTAGCTTTATAAAACACGGCGCTGGCAGCCCTTCAACGACAAGTTTTTGTATTTGAACTAAGTAGATAAATATGTATGTATTTTTTATTATTATAAGGCATTATTACAATACAAACTAATTAAAATTAAAGAGTGTGTAGAGTGGGGAGATGTCCTTTGATGTTGTCGAAAAACCGACACAGCTTGGAAAAGCGCGAATGCAGCGAAAACTTTGTAAATATTAGTAACCGAACCAGCCTTAGGGATGTGACTTGAGCCTAAATCCTTACATACCTATACAAACAAAAAAGCAATCTCTGCAAATTGATCTTTATCCATGGAGATCAGCCGGTAAACGACAATGACCAATAAGCCAATCAACAAGTAGTTACAAAATCTCTCCCAACTTATTTTCTGTTGATTTTCAAAGCAAGATTTTGTACTTTAGGTAAAGGGACTAGCTAACCAAAACTAGACTATGGAAGCCATTTCCGGAATAAAAATATTTCATTTCATTTTATCATACAAGTGAAACTAGATCCGAATTACGGAAGAACTTTAAGATCACACTCGCTCGTTTACTATGTTTGTCGATGGCAAGCTTTTTAAGGGATTCCCAGGGCTGCCAATAGATAATTATTTTAAAATTATACGGCCAATGTGTTTCCAAAGCAAATGGCCTACACTGAACAAAATAAACTACATACCTAAGTAGGTACTCTTATAAAAAAATATTTTACCAAAAAAGCTAAACCGACAAAAAACATATTTTTTTTTCAACGAGGGAGGAAAAGGACCAATGTTCGGGTGCCAAGAATTAGAGTTTAAAATTGGCGTTTTCCCTGAGTTCATCTCGACTTTAAGGAAAGTAAAAAAATATAAATGTTTGAGAATAGTATAGATTGTTCAACGAGGCAAGAAAAGGACCAATTTCTAACGACAATGAACGCTTTCGCGCTAATTCCACGCTCTTTTTTTAAACGTGTTTTTTTTTTTAATAGTCTTTATTTAATAGATTTGACTAACTACTTTACTTTATAAATTCAATCAAGCAGTTAAACAATATTCCTTTAAAACAGAATTTTAGTAGCTAGATATACTTACCTATTTTTTGTAAACCAAGTAAGTTCAATGTTAAAATTGAACCAGCCCCTGCTACGCGGTTGGCAACAGAGCTTCCACCACCGTGACCGTGATCCGTTTTATTTCACTATGATTTTCATGTTCATGTACCAAATATTTTTATTAATAAAATAAACAACATTATTTACATTATCATTAAAGGTAGCATTAAGAAGAATCATTGGGATGTCAGAATGTTGTTGATATAGGGACTTACTTAAAATATTCCGATGAACTGAGAACCTCCTCCTTTTTTTGAAGTCGGCTAAATAAAAAGCATCATGTAAATCATCATCATTTTGCGCCTTAATGACGTCACCGGCACCAAAATTACGCTCCTGTAACTATTATCGAAGTGACGATACGCAAAAACCTTTCAAACTCATTTTTTTCTTTAAACTCGCAAGTTATGAACAAACTACAACGACTGAGTTAGGTCGATTCGATTTGCGTTACAGTTGTTCGTTCCAAAATGGCGGATTTTGTCTGTCAGCTGTTTGATGTCGACACTTGGTTGACTGGCACTAATTTTCTGTGCTAGTGCTTTTGAAATTATACAATAACCTAATGAAAATTTACAAATACAGTGAAAGTGAAATTATGATTATAGTAGCATTAAAATCCAGTGGAAGGAACATTGAAGAAGAAACCAAATACAATACTTATCCAATGTTTACATGATGTTGAAGGATTTTTTTTATTGGCATGTGGAACCATCAAAGAAGCTTATTAATTCCTGAATGCTTGTTTTCTTGGGCATTGTTTTTCTTGATCACTGGTGAGAATTTTTGATTACCTGCTTAGGTACTTATTTGTATTTATTGTTTTTAATTTCTGCATCGATATTCAATTATTTTACACTGTATCAGTTTTCATGAATACTTTTATATAAGTATTACATACCTACAGACTCCATTAAACTTTAAGACAAATGAGTAATGAGTTCATAATCTAATAGATCAAATTTTTTTTTGCTAATAGATGCTGAACTGAAATATCTGTTGTCTGCATCCAGAGCAATGGACCTAAATGTATTCCAAGGGTCGTCCAACGGAGCAGAGGTAGACTTAAAAGGATTTGGCAGGATGGCCTGAACGCAATTCGGTTAGATTGGCAGGATCATGCCCACAACTGTGAAGAATGGTGGAAGATAGGCAGGCCCAAAATGATATTACATATGAAAAAGAGATAATTATGTCATCAGCACGCCGAAAATGGAACGCAGAAAAAGCTACAAATTGTAGCCTCGATGGCCACAATCTCTGTCAAATAAAGGCCCAAACTTGCATGTAAACATCAATATGTTCGGAACATGTTTTTCGATATATGACGTATCTTTACTTATAATATCATTGTTTGCCCAGCAGTGGAACACTACATACTAGTAAGCTAATAAGAAAAAGTTTAATTGTTCTCGAACAATTTGTAGAGAATTTTAGTTTATGCACTTTGAGATTACACATTATGTAAACACCTTTGTTATGCAAAAAGCAGGTCATGAAAAAACAAGTTATACTTAAATAACATTATATTGTATGTACACCTACCTACAATATTATACAGCAAACAATTTATTATAATATAATACATACTTAATACATTATTTTACCTGCCTGTTGTCAATGGTTGCCAAACCAGGTTGAACTTACAATGCTTTGTCTCAAAACATGAATCCTGAAAAAAATACACTCTTTTTCTTCGGGCAGTCGTGTATAAAAACACAGATGTATTTTAAAGTATTTTACGGTGTTCTAATTGACTGAATTGTATCATTAAAATTGTTTACAAGCTTTTATTTAGGTAAGTAGGAACTCCATTTGTATGTTAATGGTTCACTTTAGGTAGATATGTGTAGCAAGATTTGAACTAATTCCAGCAGTGAATTTAAATTAGAATGCCAGTTTATAAAAAAAAAAACTTTTTACTAGCAAGTCAGGGCTGTGTTTTATAAAACTACAAGTTACAATTTACAAGCGGAAGTCTTTTCTATCAGCTTTTGTTAGAAAGCGAGTTCTGCTTGTAAATTACAATTTGTAACTTTATAAAACACGGCCCAGCTTGTACACAACACAGTCATCAACACAATAGGTACTTACTCATGTCAATATTTACTCTGATTACTTAAACTGTGAAAACTTTTAATCAATGAATGCTTTTAAAGAGAAAATAGGGTGTTTGTTTGTGTAATTTTTTTGATAGATTCTTAATTTAATTACTTACAAGCATTTGTTTAACTTCACAATAATATTCTTATTGAAGTAAGTAAGTAAGTACATCATAGTCCCATGAATAATCAGATGATGACCTAGAAATTTGATAAGAGTATCTATGCAGCTTGGATTGGAAATTAAAAGTACCTACAGTCACAGGTACTAGGGTGTGTTAAGAAAAAAACGGGCAAGTGCTAGTCGGACTCGCGCACTGAGGGTTTTGTACAAATTTGTAGGTAAGTATGTAAATAGTTCATCTATCTCGGTAATTGAGTCATGAACTCGGAAGATTTTTCCCGCTTTTTAAAATAATGTTAAGTATAAGTTTAAGTTATCCCATGTTAACAGAGCCCTGCTCCTAAGCAAAATATATATGCAGTGTGGGGTTATTTTATATTGGTCAATGACATACCTACTTGATGCAGATAAAAATTTAAGATTTTCAGATTTATCTGATTGGCTCTTATAGCAGACCTACCTTCATACCAAATTTCAAGGTTCTAGGACAACTGGAAATACCTACCCTGTTTTGATTCCACAGGAATTTGTATGGAAACACCTTTTTTATGACTATCTTTTGATTGTGTTGACTTAACAGTCGACTTAGAAGTTTGACACAGACGGACAACAAACTCATCTTATAAGGGTTCTATTTTTCCTTTTGAGGTGCGAAGCTCTAAAGATAGAAAATTTCATTTTTGATACTAACTTTTAATGAACCATCAAGAATTCAGTTAGGGGTTCAATAGGTCTATGTCTAAGTGAACACCCTGTAAAGTATTTATTTGCAAAAAAAACATTTTCCCACACATTCATTGCCTCAGCTGGTACCTAGAATACCTACAATATGTAAAGGAAAAACTAACCTTACTCAACCTTCTGTTGAAACCTTTGGCTGAACCCTTGACGGTTCATTAAAATGCAACCTGTATAGAATACATATCAAAGAAACCCGACCACTATTGGACGTAGTGACGTAGTCGTATTTGGCTTGCAAGATTTGCCCTAACTTCTGCATTAGAAAAAAGGTATACAACATTGACCTGTCTTTTTATTGAAATCTACTTTTACAAAATAAGTAAACAGCAAGTATCAAAAAATTATCATGGAACAATTGACAATAAGGTGGATCTATGCAGATAAATACATGAATATTTATTAAACATCTAAGACCCAAGAACAAACATTCATATTCATCATACAATCATGTGCCCTGACCGAGTCTGAGACCTGACTGAAATTTAATTACTTATTTTGTATTTATGTATAACTTACTTATTTTTAAAGAGTGTTTTTCTATAAAAAACATGTCAAGATTAAGGTATAGCATACATTGCAGGTTCATTAAAGCTTGTAAAACAGTTTTTATAACAAAAAAATAAAATTAAAACATGGCCAACACAATTAATTCTTTAATAAAACATTTAAAAAATTATAATTCTTTCTTTTGGTTTTGCTGTAGTCTGGAAGAAGTATATTCAAATGAAGCACACTGCAGCTCTACGTAAAACATCCTTGTATAATATCTGTATTATTATGTCTATTGCATACTGTTTTTTAGACCGTTGGAAGTTAGAATTTTATATGTGTCCACCTGAAACAAAACAACATCTAAGTAAGTACATTTATTTCAAAGTTTATTATTTTGTACTAGCAGTTTATTATTTTGTACTAGCTAGTCAGAGATATCAATTATCTAAAGTTCTAAACTTATTTCATGTTGAAAAGGCCAAAAATTTACTAGTCTAGTCTTCAAATGATTGATTAGGTATTTAGTTATGTTTCTAGGCATCGCAATTAAGCGTTTTCTTCAGAAACTTTCATGGTCAACATTTGCGGTACGCAAACGTTGCATACCTATTGTTATATTGTTATAATGTTAACCATGAATACAAGGCTTTAAGAATTAAATGAAACACAAACCTTTTCCAGTCTGATCAAGTCTAGTCGCACAATGCTCGTTTATTTCTATGTCTGTCAATGTCAACATTAGCATTTGCTTCAAATAACCATGCATTTCACAAGTCGCAACGCAAGTTCATTATGTTTCATTAACTTAGTCACAAAATATTTGCAAAACCGTCTTTTATACCACCAACAGCTATCAAATAAAACCTGTCAAAAGCAACCCGTCAAACGCAGAACTTTTTTTTTCTTTAAAAGTGTTGCCAGCGTGGAATTTTCAATTGCCGTGTTTAGTAAGCGAAAATAATGAATCGAGCCGGCGGCGTACAGATCAATGAATTAATTATAAAACATACACATTACACATTATTATTATTATTGTTTTGATTCGTGTAGCAGTGGAGGCAGAGGTGTTGCATGAAAACATATATTTGCCGCACAGATTAACTGGGGCCTTGGGCAAAGAATAATAAATATCATGGGACAATTGACACCAATTGACCTAGTCCCAAACTAGGCAAAGCCTGGACCATGGGTACTAGACAACGGATAAACATACTTATATATTTAAATACATGCTTATATACATATTAAACATCCAAGACCCGAGAACAAACATTCGTATTCATCATACAAACATCTGCCTCGACAGGGGATCGAACCCGGGACCTCAAGCTTCGTAGTCAGGGTCTCTAACCACTAGGCGCTCCGGTCGTCAATACTAACGTACTTGGGGGAGGCCTTATGTCCAGCAGTGGACGTCAATCGGCTGACATGATGATGATGACAGATTAACTATTTTTCACTTGTGGTCGCGAGTGAGCAAAGTAATTGTTTTTTTTTTTATTTGTTTTTAGTTTATAAATATGGTCCTCCGCAAAGTAACACCTGATTCAATAAATTAATTATAAAACATTTTTAAATAACTTGTCCATTACAAACGTTTTCGCCTTGTTCGCAAACAAAACGTTTCCTGTATTTATTTCTGTATTTTCTGTACAATAAAGCGTTTACTTACTTACTGACAAAACGCCATAATATTGAATAAGTAGCTAAGTCCTCCGTACTTGCAATTGGAAGATCTAACACGACATTCGCATGTATCTCACCAAAAATTTGAATTCGAAAGTTATAAATGGTGTAAACTAACACGACATTGCATTGAAGGAATAAATAATCTAATTTAAAATCTTACCTGTTTTTTATGATTACCGCAAAAAACTACATTCGCCCTGGTACTGGCAACACTGACTGGAACTTTACTTAAAAAACCGTAACGTAGACCGCCCGTAAGATGTTCTCACTACGGTTCTCACGGACGAAAAAGTTAACGTATTCGATGTACATTACACTCGCGATGAATGTTGCGCAAACGCGCCGCGAGAGGCGCTGTCTTGGTTTCCATACTAATTGATAATTTTACGCTAACGCGATCGAGACGTATTTTAGAGCTCGAGTCGAGTAAAGCCAGGATCGTGCAATGGGGTCAGGCCTGTCTAACAGATTTTTTAGGAGAATAGCTAGGAGTAGGAGATAGATTAGGCGCAATCAAATCAAATTTGTTTGAGGGATCCCAAATAGATGTCGATGTTGTGTTAAGCAGAAGTCTAAAACCGAGTTTAGACCTTGCAAGTAGCACATTGTGGCGTTCGATCGCCCACTCCAAGCTCGTTCGCTTTGCGGGCTCGCATTGTACTTGTATTGCAACTTGCATGATTTTTCTTGCGGGTCTTAAATGGCATACGAAATTAATGGTCCATAGTGAAACTAGTTACAGCTAGCTGCAGCACAGGCTTATTATTTTAAAGGAACGAGACATAATTGTATTGTAGTATAATTATGTGAGTTTTCTACCACTTTTCGAGGAGGACGAGGTAACACGTATAGGACATGTCCACGCTTATCTCAAAATTTGTTACGTTCTTACAAACTCATACTACTAACAAAACTGTACACAAATGCCAAAAAAACTCACACAATCAACAGACCTTGTCCATAATGCAACTTAATGTAAAAAAATTACAGAGGGGAGGAATCACAGGAGAATCGCACGTTAACATATCCTTTAATTTCCTGCTCTAAATATAAATGGGTCAATTATTTTCCAACGCCAAAGAAAATAATAACCAATTCTAAGATTCGTATACAAAGTAAAGTTTCCGCTAGTTTTCTATTCCAGTTTCCATCCTCAAAATCTTCTCGCTCAAAGAAAAAATATTACCGCGGAAACTTTATATGACTCCTGTGTCCCCCTCGCACCCACGGGAAAAAAGCGAGGCCAAATTACAGATCGTATTTCACGCAAAACTTTTGATCACACGTCAAAACCAGCATAATTCGTGATTCGATTAGGTTGACAGAGTTCCAAGTCGGTTCCACCTCCGCTCTGGATTAGGACTTCATCCCACGGAATAGTTGTTGTACGTGACTTATGACTGGAAACGGTATTCGGGTTTCAGGGTCCCCGGAGAGCGTGTTTATAACCGAAGTAAATAAGGTAAAGAAACAGGAATAAGGTGTCTAAAGTTATCTCTCGGGATGCAGGTATTTTCAAGGCTTTTTAAAAGAGTAATTATTACTTTTAACTCAAAATGTTCGCGGGAGTAAGCAGGTTTCCTCGTAACATTCCCTTTCTAAAGCTCATGATAAATTACAAAATGTAACTTCGCACGTGAATCCCGAAAAACTCAGAAGTGCGGGCCGGGGCTTGAACCCACAACCCTCTGCTTGAGAGGCCATAGGTCTCACCACCACGCTATCCCGTAGCCATATTAAATACTTATGGGTACTGTGGGGCCTAGCTCTGAAAGTGGGCACTGGAGAGGAACGGCCTAAACTTGAACTTTGTAAGAATAAAAAAACTTGTATGCTGAGCTGATACCGGGATAATATTTAAGTGGACTTATCATTGGAATTATCACGTACACAGTTTGGCGGTCCCAGCTCAATTAGACTGCCTTCGAAAGTTAAAGTCTGTTGCTTTTTTTTTATTCATCCCATAAGGGATATGCAAAGGAAACTGAGTCCATACAGCCACGTCTGATGTGTTTTGTAAATTTCTGTATATTAAAGTCCTGTCACCGTCAGAGTCGTCAGTCTGTCCTAGTCACGTCCTGTCAGCTGCTTATGCTTTCCGTAAAGCGATAGTGTACTTTACGGCGGGCTTCGAGCGGCAGGCACTTGGGGGGTCAAAAACATAGTGAATACGTGTTTTCACTTGAATTCTTCATTTGCTGGGCACTGTCACGTTAATTTGTTGCATAATACACTATCTTTATTACTCACCAAACGACATTAAGCACAGAAACTAAAATTCAATTAACGACACGATCCACTCTCACCGGTTTCCCGCCAAATTCCTTCCCGCTTTATTTCAAAACCATTCCAAATTTAAAGCAAGATAGATCAGTCTAGCTTGCCAGTTCTGCATCTGATTCAACCTAACCCTACAGTACTTACTAAACTAATGACGAAAACAAATTCTAATAACGTAACAAAACTAGGAAACGAAACGTCGAATTTATATTCTAAACCTGGATCGTCCTTAATTCCAGATTTAACGTTTTCGAGTGAAATTCGGAAGTATTTCTACAACCCATTATACATTTCTGTCGCGTCGGGATAGAATTATATTAGTGCTCTAATGTGCTGGTGCACGTTCGCGAAATGTTACTAAATAAGGCATTTGAATGTTAACTAGGGCTTCGGGAAAGCAGATAGGAGTAGCTTATAAGTATACTTTACAGTAGAAATTTTATAAGCCGGCCGTTTACCACTTAAGAGCTTATCTTTTGAACAATAACATTGTGTTCTTTTTTTAAGGCTACCTAATAACAATTAATAGCACTTTTCTACATCCCTGAAAACAAAATAGTAGTATTTGATATAAGTGCGGTAGCTAAGAGCAGGTAAGGAAGGATATGTTGACGCGCGATTTCCCCTCTGCCAAATCTCTAACATTAAGACTTACCAAAATGATCAGGGTCTGTTGATTGTGTGCGTGTTTTTGGCATTTGTGTGAGTTTTGTTTTAGTGTGCGTTTGTAGAAACGTAACAAATTTTGACAGGAGCGTAGAGGTGTGCTGTACCTACGTGTGTGTTTCTCGTCCCCCTCAAAAAGTGGCTGAATAATTGTAGTGCATAGACAAGCCAAAGGCGCCTCTCGTCTGTCTGCTTTATGATCCCTGCATAGCGTGGTGTGAAGTTGGCACCGCCATTTTCGAAATCCAAAAAAAAGGTTATTTTAAGGTTAATTTTGCTAGACTGTGCTACAGAATAACTTAATTTGTGCTGCGATCCATTTTATTAAAGTTCCTGTTAAGAAAACGATAAATTTTAAAACAAAAATGTTATATCAGCATTCAGTACCGCCGTTATGTCAAAATTGAAAGAAGTTGTGCTAGGTTGGGTCCTTACATAAGTATAAAATCTTGATATATAGGCAAGTATTATTAAATTTTAGAGTTAGGTACTTTCTGTTAACTATTTATAAGGCTAGAAACACGATGTCAACCAAAACAAGAAAGATTAAGATACTATAGTGAATTAAACGAATCACTCAATTAAAACGTGCCAGTAAAGTAAAGTGTTCTGGTTTTGCTGTTTTAATAATTACTTTTTACACTTGTTTCTAAAATGCGGTATTTTTTTTCTCTCTTAATCTTTTAATGACAGAGTGAGGTTTCTTTGTGTAGTTTGTCTGTGGTTGCGTATTGTAAGAGCTAATGTAACTTGTTTTTAGAAAAAACTACTTTGTGCCAAGTTTCTTGCGGCGCATTCTTCTTGGCAATCATGGTCTTTCCGAAAGCGCTGGTAGACTCAAAAAAAATGACGTGTAAAAGAGCATTCAACTGCCTATTTGCTGAATAAAATTTTGAATTTGAATTTGAATTTTAATTGAATTTGACTCACGTATGCCAGTCGAGTATAGCCCGACAAGTTTTAGACTAATCCGTAGTTCTTCCCTGGTCTACCTCCGTCTATGTCACTGTGATTAAATCTCACGATACTTTCATGCTAACATACTGTTGAATAACCTAACCAACTTAGAAGAATTGAAAAACCCCCGACACTGCCATTTCAAAGTTCAATATTTCAAAAACGGGTTAACCGATTTTAATGAAATTTAGCTAAGAACCATCTCGATTAAACTAGCTTTTGATTAAAAAAACCGCATCGAAATCGGTCCATCCGTGTGGGAGCTATGATACCGCAGACAGATACACAGATACACAGGTCAAACTTAAAACACCCCTCTTTTTTGTCGGGGCTTAAAAAAGTTTAATAATCTTCCGTCATACTGACTTTTGAAATAGGTCAGATTACTTTTCCTTTAGAAAACATAGCTTAATCGAGAGATCCGGGGTAAGTCAACTTTCCGTTACCAACACAGCCCGGGCCGCTGCCCACCTGACGACTTTGTTGACGAGGTTAACACACGTGCACACACAGACGGACTATTCGAAACCTGCGTAACGTTATCGAGAAATTTGTATGACTCTTTTTTTTAATTTAACTTTGAAATAACATTGCCGGGGGTTTTACAAGTTTTCCAACTTGGTTAGGTTAGCTACACAGCTTTATTTCAATGTCTTCGAGGCGCAGGAACATTACAACTTATTCCATAAAACGGTTTGAATGAGGAACTATGATAGCCGTTTGTAAGTACAGTCAAGAAGCTAACGCAATTACAGCTTTATTCCGCGGCGACAGTCTCACAGACGGAGAACTAACTTCCGGTAGCTTTCCAGTTTGTCACAGTTCCAATTTGACACTAGGAACAAGGAATGTGAATGAAAGGTCGAAAGCAGAAAGTTTGACGTGGGGACTTTGTTTGGACTAGTTGGAATACAAACATACTAAAAGTCCCCACCCCTCGGAGGTGAGCCCTATTGGCAAAGAAAGTCCCGTTTTTACGCGACTAAAGAAAAAAAGCGTATTGTTTTTCAGGGTTCGTGTATGTAATTATGTGAGTTTCTTTATTCCTCTGAAATGCGCGAACAGCTCAACCGATTTTGATGATTAGGGTATTTGGTTTTTTGTTTTGTTATATTACACAATGAAAGCTGATAAAATTGATTACAACTTGGTTATATATAGTTGTTACCTGCGCTTTTTGTTATCTAGATATGAGCTGCGAAAAACGGTATTTTTTCAAAAAATTGTTACGGGTGTCCGTTAGTGGTGATCACTTACCATCAGGTGACCCACTTGATCGTTTGCCTTCCTTGTCGTATAAAAAATGGCGTTGAAAAGGGTTGAAACACCCAATTGGAAATAAAGTGAAGTTTCACTATGATTGAGTCATTCATTCATTCATTTATTCGTCGCAACCATGGCAGGTATTACAAGATGACAGATACTTACATAATATAGTGCCACATGGGCCCTGTTAGCGCAAAGCACCTACTTAACCTAAAATATTTAATTTTATTTTATTGGCAATCATTACAATACATTAAAGTACTTAAATTACAACAATATGTCAAACTTGGTCATGTCACAAGGCACAAGGTACGGGCACAACAGGCATTTCATCTTAGCTCTCTAGGTTGACAACGCATCTGCAAACCCTCCGGAGTTGCGGGTGTCTATGGGCAGTGGTGATCACTTACTATCAGGTGACCCACTTGCTCGCTTGCCTTCCTCGTTGTATAAAAAAAAAATGACACTGATATAAGCTAAATCATAAACCATTCCGTTTTCTATTCTATTCTATTTCAAAAAGAGATTCTATTTCAAAAAGAGACTCAGATTATTTTTTATAAGTGTCTGTAGATATTCCTTTACATTATAAAATCATTTCAATTATAAAAAAATCTATAAACCTCTTGACAAGTGTAGTAAGTACTTTTCTTCCTAAATTTCTTTGGGTAATCTGTTGTATATTCTAACAGACATAACATAAGGTCTCTTAGCGTAGATTTTTAATTTAACAGGTGTACCCACTCACAGTCTCACCGTAGTTTCATGTTAAAAGTGGTTACAGAAGTAAAATAAAATAGAAATAAAATAGACTGCACAAGTGCAGTGATATACACGTATCAGCTCTATGAGCTGCTAGTGTATTATTTGAAATAATAATAATAACAATAAACCTCATAAAGGCGGAGAAGGATAAGTTAAGTAAGTATACTGATCTCGCTTTTGAGGTTTCCGCCATGTGGGATGTTGACTCAACAATGATTGTTCCGATAGTCGTTAGCGCCAATGGACTCATAGCAAAAAGCCTCGATCATCATCTTAAGACTCTCATTAGGCTGCTGGATCAAGAGTCGGATGCAGAAAGCGGTGATCCTGGACACGGCGCGAATAGTGAGGAGATTGCTTACTTTGTCGCTCTGACCGCCGCTGGCTTGGGCCCCTGCCACGCCACCGGCGAAGACTATTTTTATGTTTTTTTTTATTTTATATTGTGTTTAATGTAATTTAGAAAAATATGAAAAATAAGAGTTGTAAAAGATTAAAGAGACATAACAACAGCGTGGGTCCCACACCGCGAACGCCCCACACTCTCGCCAGTGTCACCATAAATTGCGGCCAGTACAAAAGCGGGGTGATTGGAAAACTTCGCGAGCAAAGTTCCCATATTAATTCCCAGTGTTTATTGTCCCGATATTAGTTTTCAATTAATCTCGTTAATTGGGAAATTGCGTTGTTAGGGTCTGTAGTGGAGTGGACGGAGTTTAGATAGGGTTTATTTGTATTTAGGATATTACCTGTTACTTACATTTGGAGAACGAACGCAGGTTTTTTTCTACAGTTGCTCAAAACGTGGTACTTTTTGTGGCTGCTATAGTGCGGAAAGTTGGATTTTTCGCACTAGTGCTTTTTACTTTTCCAAGGCGCTGGCGGAAGATGGCGGATGGGCGGAGTTGGATTTTATCGCAAATGTATTAAAAATCGTCGTTTCGTACACGTGCGGAAGTGTCATTTTCTGCACTTATAATCAAAAAGTAGGTACTCTGTTTTTTCATGGAAAAACATCTGATCTGTCAAATCTTACCCGTTTTCGGTGAACTTGAAATAAAATTGTGGTCGAGTGTAGGTGATTGAATTGCTAGAGATTGAATTACCTACACATAAGTTACAATATAAGTTCAGTTACTTAACAAAATTTACAGTCTGTACAAAAAAATCTGATTGGACTAACGTAACTTCGGAACATTGGAACCTTCACTTGAATTTTTATCCTAACTGCAGTCACAAAATGGTTGTTTTGCTTAAGCCTTGTACACATTGGACAAAAGCGGTAAGTACTTTACTTATACGCAACAGCAGTCAGCCAGTGCAGTGGCCGCTGTGTACGCTCAGCTTAAAACAACAAACAATCGCATTGAAGTGGTGGGTCTTATAAGGCCCCTTACTACGAAATTCGAAAATCGAAGTTAGTATCGTATCGTCACGCTCACTCTCGTGTTAAATAATATTAGTTTGAGAGGGACGGCATGATACGAAGTTCGAATTTTGCACTTCGTAGTCGGGGGGCAGGGTACAGCACAGATTGCTTGCACAGCTGCGTCAGTTTTTAACCCCCGAGAAAAAGAGGGGTATAAGTTTGACTTGTGTATGTGTGTCTGTGTATCTTTGTATTTGTGTATCATAGCTCTTAAACGGATGGACCGATTTCGATGCGGTTTTTTCAATTGAAAGCTAGTTTAATTGAGACGGTTCTTAGCCAAGTTCATTAAAATCGGTTTGCCCGTTTTTGAAATATTGAACATTGAAATGACAATGTCGGGGGTTTTTCAACTTTTCTAAGTTGTTTTTGTTGTAATTTTTTTAGAGTTCCTTGCTCCTAAAGGAAAGACGGAATCGGAAACGGAAAGTCTCAGGAATGGTGTCAAGTATTAAAAAAACCAAACACAGTTATTCCAGTAGGTCCAGCACAACTCACAGTGCAACTTCTATCTCGCGCGAGAACAACTGCCCGTCCTTTTCTGTCCCTCAGAATGCAACGCGACGGGTAATATGTATAATCTCGCGCGACAAACAAAGTCGCGGCCAGTCGTGCTAGACCAATTTCTGATTATGTAATTTTTTATAGGTACTTAGGTACTCAAACTTCGGCGAAATAGCGACAAACAAATCAGGTTTATTTTTATGTTCAAGTCTTGTCCTTTGTACTTTTTTGTGAAATGGTTAGTTTTGTAACCATTATAGCGTTAGAATTTTCTTATCAGAAAAAATATTATTATAATCTGCCAGACATAAGAAGTAATTCAATTTTCCTCGAAATCCGTTTTAACAAAAAGAAAGTGGAGAAAAAAAATCACCCCTGTTTTCCCGCTTCTAACAATGCTACTGCTACATTATTATCTAGCATTAACAATATAATGTACAATAAGTAACATGGTTTTCTTACTTTTTTTAAATGTATCTCATTAAATTTCATGCTCATTACCTGAATATTCCACCCGAATTCCTATCGCTACTGTACTCCATTACAGGCAGACTTAAGGACAAACCTTAATTTGTTTATAGTAAGACTTGCTTATGCCTTGCGGCTTTGCCCTCG
This sequence comes from Clepsis dumicolana, assembly GCA_963691665.1. Lineage (NCBI taxonomy): Eukaryota > Metazoa > Arthropoda > Insecta > Lepidoptera > Tortricidae > Clepsis > Clepsis dumicolana. Next base: position 11,950,097 of record OY829524.1, read on the forward strand.
TGAAATATTTCAAAATGGGCTAGTTCCCTATCCCGTGGGAATTTCGAAAAATCCCTTCTTAGTGCACCTCTAGGATAATCATGGTATATGCTTGCCAAATTTCAAGTTTCTAGGTCCAGTGGTTTAGGCTGTGCGTTGTCTGTTAGTCAGTCAGTCAGGCACGGTACTGTTTTATAGGTATAAAGATAAGTATAATGTAGCTAAACCACTCTGCGGTCAATGTAACAGCAATAAAAACGTATTGTTTCTACGACATTAAACTCGCTAACGGCCGTAGTTTCCCGTCCAAGGAAAATATTGTTCTAAGCGCTGATCTATCGGTTATATGAGCCGCTTTTGGTCAGCCTTTCGATAAATACTGCTCGTCGCTTACGTAAATAGTCTGTCTGTTAATACCCCTTTTTCTCTGGAACGCGTGGAGGCAGCATACTGAAATTCATATCAATACTCAAACCTGCAGTCCCTTGAAGCTGTGAAAGAATCAAGCTTCTAAGTCAACGCAATCAAAAGATACAGTCATTAAAATGTTTGTTTCCATACAAATTGCCGTACTGTGAAAACCTAAAGGGTACATCCAATTGTCCTAGAAACTTGAAATTTGGTATGAAGCTAGCTCTTATAGCACAACCACTCAGAAAAATCTAAAAATCTTAAATTTTCATGTCTGTGACATACTGTACATGTCACATACTAATATAAAATGACCCTACACTGCGTACATTTTGCTTAGCAGCGCAGGGCTCTGCTAACATTGGACAACATAAAACACTGGGGAAAAAAACTTTGTACGGAATCCTCGAGGTAGGTATATGCTGATGCAACCATGGACCTCTTCAAACACACTTTAGTGTTACCGATGGCCTGTGAGCTTGCGTGTCCTGATTTGAAAAATTATACCAGTTTTTTTTTACATCACAACAAATCATAAAACAAATGAAACCCCATCCTATTTAATATTAACCTTAAGGCCCTTTAAGGACACAATAAACATGAATATACTATACGCGTTGTATAGAAGCTAATGATATGTAAAACCGGTTTATACTGGGAATGCAATTGCGAACAATATGCACCTGAGCTAGTCTCACAGAGTAGGGAGTGTGATGAGCAAATTGAATTATTTAAATTGAATTGAAAATATTTTGAATGTTATATAAAGTTGAAATAGTCTGCAATGTATATAGGTAGGTAGGTAGGTAGGTCGAAGATAATTCTTAGACACAGAAAAAATATGTTTATTGTATATACTGCACACAATAAAACTAGTGTCCTTAGTGCTGTAAGTAGACCTCGCGAGCTGATTTTTGATCTTTTTTTTTAAGAAAACTTAATTGACAAAAAAATCCTTTATATAATTATCGAACCTGATCACAAAATTTCACGAAGATCAGGTCTTTTTTAATAATAATAATAATAATAATAGAAAATTTTATTTACCTACACAAAAACACAAAATAATAATAGCTTATTACAGGCAGAAAACATTGTGTGCAATAAAAAGGAAATGAGACTCAGCGAGGCCGCTGGTTTTCAGCCTCCAACCATACTAAAAACTAACTTAAACTACGGTAGGTGCGTTGCCACAACGACAGCATAACACCAGAATATTATTAGGTACAGACATTACATACATGCATGATTTTTTGATTATTTTCCGTTTTATTTTTCTTAAAAAAAAAACGAATCGACAAAGCAACGGATTGCCAAGGCCCATTTCTCGAAGCTTAAGTAATACTTAGTGTTTAGTCTTGCAAATTACATGAAAAAATTAAACAAATATTATTTTCTAGTAAGCTTTAGCAGCCGGCCAATAGCGCAACGCGGTGATGGTTGGCCACACTGCTTCCACCTCCAAAAGAAGTGGCCCAGCGCCGCCCCAGACATAAAATATTTGGCCCAGCTACAAAACATATTGGCCAGCCTTGATGTAGATATTCAAAACCGAATGAAACACTGCCGCCTAAAAAATTGCTCTACCAAATGTACCTTCACTATACTCTGTGGAACCGATACGTGGATACGAATCGACTTTGCCGGAGTATTTTCAGGGAAAATATTACAGGGATCTAGGTCCGTATTGAACGTCCTAGGTAACGAGTATTTATTCTATCTACAAAGCTATTTGAATGCAAAAGTTTTTTGAATCAGGTACAACCTCTAGCTGCGTTGAGAAAAATAAAAATTAATTCCTGACCCACCATAAAACATTTTCGTAGTAAACGTCATTACGATTTTCCTTGTCAAGCAATGCGGTGTCACTATGACGTTTACTGTGAAAAGGTTCCATGGTGGGTCAGGAATAAATTTCCTTGACTGTACCTAAATATCGTTTGTAATTATTGTGAAGCTCGTTTTGCAGACAACGTTCCTGTGTTAGCTTATGAATAAATGTTAGTCTGATGATATCTTGGCATGTGAATGAGACTGTCACAGTACCGGTCTAATGTAGCATGAATAACCTAAATGAAAATAATCGTTTTATTGATTATTTTTGTTTTTATTTTTATGAAACATTCATAGAATGAAATTCAACATACAATGACAATGCAAAGAAAAAGGAGGAGAGATCTTCCAAATAAAATATGACACAAGGCATTGAAAAATTCGTTAGGTACACCAACGTTAAGTATAGCTTAATTGGTGGAGCGTGGTACGGATTACCGAGGTTGCTGGTTCAAGTCCAGCTGCTTAACGAATTTTTCTTTGCATTGTCATTGTATGATGAATAACCTAACCAACTTAGAAAAGTTGAAAAACCCCCGACATTGTCATTTCAAAGTTATTTTTTTCTAAAATGGGTGAACCAATTTTAATGAAGCTTAGCTAAGAACTGTCTCGATTAAACTAGCTTTCGATTAAAAAAACGGATCAAGATCGGTCTCCCTCGGTTTGGGAGCTATGATGCCACAGACAGATACACAGGTCAAACTTATTGTAACACCCCTCTTTTTGTGTTCGGGGGTTAAAAAGGTGGGTCGAGCACGACTTTTCGAAACCTGCGTCACGTAAAATCGAATAGTAAACGTTGTCGAGTTTGTATGACGTTTGGAACAGCGTCCGACCGTGAGCATATTTTGAATTAAAATTTAGTAGGTATGAGGTTTCTCGATCTCGATACGATAACCGACGTTACGCAGCATTCGTAAAGTCGTGCTCGACCCTCTGCAGGCAATGGGTTAATGCATGCTGGTTTTTTTGTCTGCTTGTTAACTACAATTTTTAGAAAACAGATTGATGAAAACTCTCTGACATTTTCATTTGTAAGTTAAATTTTCTAATAACCGCCCTCATTAAAAATCAGAGTTTTAATACAAAGGGTCGTTGACTTTTTTTTGGGTCAAATGCTTCAATTAATTTTATTCAAAGGCCACCTCACCCTTAAAATTTAACCTCTTAATCTAACAAAACAGACATTATTATCTGACCTACGCGTAAATCCGATCTTCGTATTACGGCTATAATATTTTAAAGGGTGGAAGAAATTATTATCACGGGCCTGTCGGAATAGGCACCTTAAAACCGGGTCACGGGGAGGTCAAATTTCGGTTCTAATGAATAATATTCCGAAAGTACCTCCATATCTCAGGATTGTGGAATAATACTTGGTGCTGTCTTTGCACGAGATGAGTACTCGAATATAACTTTTTTGCTAGTTTTTTGGCAGTAACTGGGAGTAGTAGTTTTCGAATCCTGCGTAACGTTACTTTATCGTATCAAAATCGAGAAACCTCGTACTTACTAAATTTTAGTTCAAAATACGCTCAAGGGCGGGCGCTGTTCCAAACGTCATAAAAACTCGACAACGTTTACTACCTATTCGATTTTACGTTACGCAGCATTCGTAAGGTCGTGCTCGACCCTCAGTAGTAATCGAGTACGATTACGTTACGTAGGATTCGAAAACTCGTTCTGGACCCTCAGGGGGGCTAGCACGCGCGCCATTTTGTCGCTTGTTGCTCAGTGCGTCCTTCACTGATTCCATCACTATGAAAGGGACGCACTGCGCGACAAGCGACAAAATGGCGCGCGTGCTACATGTATAGATCCGTAAGTCATCACTGGCACTGGCAACACACTGGTCAAAGACTTTTGACTTCAAACACTGCGGTAATTTGGACGATAAGACACTACGAAGCTTCCCGAACGCTGCCCAGCCGAGTCGGATTCGACGAGAATTCGAAGAATTGCGAAACTTAACTGGCAGGGCACATTGCCCGCAGAACTGATGGCCGATGTCTTTCGACTGGCATGATGATGATGACCTTAGTAGACTGCTATTTCGTTTTAATTGCACTTTAGAACCTCATCACAGAAATAACCGTACTTTCTAGAAACTTGCACTAACCACGAAAAAGGATAGGAAAAATTAACTCGCTATGAAAAATCCTCGAGTGACTAGAACGGCAGTCAAACGAGTCTTAAGTGAGACTAATGTCCCGTATCTTAATAGGAATCTTGGTTTCATAATGTCCAAGTCATCAGCGTTTTCCGAAAATACCCTTCTTAAGGACTATCAGCTGTAGATGGTGGGAACCGTAGATGTGGGCTGGATACTTCTTGCATTTAATTTTTTTGAACATCCAAGACCCGAGAACAAACATTAGTATTCATCATAAGCATCTGGTCCGACGGGGAATCGAACCCGGGACCTCAAGCTTCATAGTCAGGGTCTCTACCACTAGGCTAATCGATCGTCAATCAAAAGTGATGTTGATGATTAAGCCACCGTCATGTTGATAAACCCAAACATAATTAAGTATTACGTTTCGGAAAAATATATGCTTCAAGCTCTTTATGTAGTGTCGTATCTACCTTAAAACATCTTTACGTTATCACCCACTTTTTGCGGATAGTGAATTTTTTTAATAACTTCAATTTATTCTAATTGTGCAAAGGAAAGCGCTTATTTTCCATGAACTCAGCAGGGACCAAAGACAAATAGAGATGAGCAATAATTTCTGCTCCATTCAGCTTAAAAAAAAATTGCTCTATTAATTGAACGTAAAAAATACCTAAGTATAGATGTCGTTAACTAAGTACTACTGTATTTGCTAAAAGAGGCTCTACTTTTACGTCATGTTACGTACCCTTAGAGGAAAGGAGCAGCCTTTATCTTTGTACCTACTAGGTAAGTACCTACCTACCTAGGTAGTAGGTAGGACGTTTTTTCTGGGTCTTAGACGGAGACAGGGTACGCACACATAATAGGTAGGTAGGTATACAGCCATCGTACAGCACACATCTATGCCCGTGACACTTTTTTTTATGTTCCTACAAACTCAAACCAAAACAAAAGACTTACAAAAATGCCGACAACAAACACGCACACAATCCACATTGTCCAAAAAGTACCTAATTATTTTGAGTAAGTAGGTAATACCTACCTAAAATTGTATTATGTGCGTAATGTCAAATTTTTGGCAGAGGGGAAATCGAACCTAATTGATGATGTACATTATAATGTGTCACCGTATTTGGGATTTGGGCCCCTACTCCGAAGATTCCGAAGTCCGAAATTCATGTCCGACCGTCCCGCTCAACCTAACACGAAAGCGCAGCCCCCCCGACTACGAAGTGCAAAATTCGAACTTCGTATCGTGCCGTCCCTCTCAAGCTAATATTATTTAACACGAGAGTGAGCGGGACGATACGATACGAATTTCGATTTTCTGACTTCGTAGCGGGCGCGGGCTCTGCACGTTACCTACACCCATGAAAATGCGAGTCGATATCAATCTAATATCAATTAAATCGGGTCGTAGTTTGTTTCCTTAGACCTCAAGTCAATCAAGTATCCAGACCAAGTTATGATAAGATAGGGTTTGATTAATTGGATTAATATTATTATTTTCTACTCTGTGGTCAAAGCAATAATTTTAAATTTATCCGGTCGGTAAAGCAGATTTTACCACTAACTGGTGGAAAGTGACATCTAGTGGCGAGTAGAAAAAACGGCTAGCTCTATAGATAACTTTCACTGTCGCTTACAATGGGTCAAAGATGACAGCTTTTGAAGATAGACTTTAAAATTGAATTGATCAAATAAAAAGGTATGCTGTATCAATTATCTGGCGTTGTTATTGTTCCTTGATTTCTTACTTATAGTTTTATCAAAATGCCAGGTATTGTTTGTCGAGTGATTGTATTTATTTCTTCACGAATATACCGACATCTATTGTCTTACTTTAGCAAAACCTTCGCCATCTATGATGCTATACTCGCAACTTCATTTTAGTTCATCTGCCATCCGTGGCGCTCACAACCCAAACAATGAATTCCAACATGGTGGAAATGTGTGCTACACTGTTTGAAAATGCAGGCCGTGTCATGCCTTGAAAAAAATCATTTTATGCTAGAATTTGGTAAAAAATGTCGGACCCTAAACGCGCTACTCTTATAACAGTGGGTGCCCCTAAAAGTGCAAAGAATGGTGTGTGTAAAACAGTGAGATTAACTATAAATCTGGATGAAAGCAACGAAAGTAAATATCCAGAGTTGAATTACAAGGAACTAGTCATTGCAGAAGAGGTAAGTTATAACAGAAAATCATAGCAATTTACGCAACCATACTGGTTTTCCAGCTCCTTGTAGACTAGGGAATCAGTCTAAAATAATTTAAGCGTGTAACTTAAAGGGTTGATGAGTACAGCTGCTCAGAAAGGAGACGAGCAGAGATCATTTTAGGATATTTTTTGCTTACGTTACAGTGCTTTGTATTAGGTTTGTTACATGAATTCGCGTCCACGAGCTGCACGAGAAGCTCAGATAGCGGTCGCCATGTTTGCAACAATCTAAGAATTATCGTTGACAACCTAGGACATTATCGAGAGCAATGTTTTGATTGAGAAGATCGTGTGACTGGGTCTGTTTTTGTGGGAAATTTTGCATTTATCTTGTAGTATTATTATTAGTACCACGTCGCATGACTGCTGACGAAACCGTAAACACGTAGGACAGCAATTAGCTGGCGAAAGTCCTACCTTTGTGACCTAGGTAAGCCCGCCTAAATGCGGAGTTGTTTTGAGTGATAGTCAATCGTGTTGTTAGGTTATTTTTTTCTTGAACTTTAAATTGGTTTCATAATGAAAGTAATAACAGCTGTTTGCTATAACTTTTAGGTATATAGGTAATAGATATCAACGTATATAATGAGATAGCGGATGTATATACTTATGTAGGTATGCCGTGTATCGTATTGTCGTACTGCTCTGACTCGCGGTTGAGGTATATGTTTATTACTTTTTTTCATTTTAAAATGGCTTATTGCTTATGCATTGGGATCTTACAGATATTTAATGCTTATGTACTTTGTTTGCAAACATGATACCTTACAATGTTGCCAAGTAGAAATGTAGTCCTTGAACATTGAGGATGTTTGGTATTATAGTGCTTACTTTTTTAAGTTTTGTCGTGGATAGTATTTTAGTCGTTTCTATCGATTTCTGCTAGGTATGTATGATGGCTAGGTATAGGTATAATTGAGGTTAAGTGTTATGTACTTGCGGTTGTGTGCGTGAATGTATGACAATGCAAATGCAATGTGTTTGTGACAGCTTATTATGTAGGTAGATTAATGATGGGTGGGTGAGTAAAATGAATGTGAATGTGTTTAATTTTGAGAGGTTAGTTTATTTGCGTGACATGTCAGGCTATTTATAGATTGGGATAATAGATGTCGCTTTTGACTTTGTTTTTCGACATTGTGGTGCTGGATTCGAAGTTTTTTTTTACTGATTCGATTTCTTTGATACTTTTGTTTGAAACAAAACTAATGTCTTGTTTAGTTTTAGTCAGACGTAAAAATAAGCTTGATTGTGCATTTCGTTTGTGGGTTTCGTTTAGCGTTTTTTTGGATATTATCGCTACCATTTTATGTAGAAATACGAAATAAGTACTTGCTTGTTTTTTTTTTTATTTGCTAGTCCGCGCTCGCTCTGACCGGTTTCCCTATCTCTTTCTGATGAACCGATAAGCTTGCCAGTCATTGCTTCTCTGTCGCTCACGTGAAATAAGACATAGTCCGTCCTATTCATTCTCGTCAGCAAGAATTCGGCAAGTCGGTCGTTTTCCCGCTCTTGCGTATAGCTGCGTCTCTTTCTATGAGTTAAAAAGCTTATAAGTGTAATATTTGAGATGATTTTTTTTTAATTCTGTAAATATGAGACCTTTGAGGTTTAGTCTGAATTATTATAATGGTTATGTTTATGTCAGTAGTTGAAATTTATGCAATATCCTTGAGAAGACTTCATGTTTTGGAAAGCTATAGAAATGTTTAGTTAATTATGAGATTTTTTTATTGTAATGCTTAGGTATTATTGTTATCAGAAATATAGGTAGGTATGGGGTTCCAAGTCTGGTTTTTCTTTATGATATGAAACAACTAGGTACCTTATTGTCTGCGACTTTGCCTGTGTAGAATAAGGTTACTGTTATCCCATGGAAACTATGCAATTTCCTGAGTTAATAATAGCCTATGTTTTTTATTATGATATACTTATAGGGTATCACCATTCCCAATTTGATCCATATAAGTATGGTCCAGTAATTTTTGTGTCATATCTTTCCTGGGCCAGCCGCTTTTCGGAATATTTTTAAAAAATACGTATTTAATTCTGTGTTACATGTATATATTTTTTGGGATCGGAATAAAATTGAAATCCATACATACCTAGCTCAAAGTAATTTCTGGATTTGTTTCTTTTATTTATGAAAAAAATTATAAAAAATAAACAAAAAAATGTCTTGACCTGTATCAGGTCAATGGGAGACAAACATCTAAACATACTATACATTCCTCATTTTGTAATAAACAGGGTCTGTTTTAATAAACTGTCAAGACTTCAGCCAGGGGTTGAGTAACTTGAGTGAGTAGTGAGCACCCCTGAGAAGTTTTTTTTTTATAGAAAAAAAATCATTCTCCCATATAATATTGTCAACCAGCAAAGGCAATGAATGTATGGGAAAATATTTTTTTTAACTTTTTTTTAAAGTAGAAAATAAAGGGGGGTTCATTTAGACTTAATCAACCCCTGACTGGTGTCTTAATGGGTCATTAAAATGAAACCCTGTATATTAGTAGGATTTTAACCTGACATTCATAAACCTATTCTAACTAAAATGCTCTTAAAGCTTGTTTGTCCTTTTTTGTCACATTAACATTTCCGTTAGTAAGAAGAAGACAAAACCTATTTTAGGTAATGGAACTTAGTGACGTTTATGAATAAGGCCATAAGACATTTATTTGAACATCTGTTGTCTTTTACCATTAATTAATATGATTGTGCAGTATTTATTATTACTTACATTTTATTTACTTTTATTTCAGAGAAAAAAAGTGGTAGAAAATGGTAAAACCAACAAGGCTGATCCGTTTTCAGACAACGATGATGATGTTGAACGGGTTGCTAAGAAGTTTGAACAAAAATATGTGAGTAAATTTTCATAACTTTTTGAAGATTAACAAATAGGTAGTTTTGAGATTCTAATTTGATCTCCAGTAAAGATGAACATTTATCATTGTTACAGTCACTTTGAAGTTTAGGTACCTACTGTAGCTAGGATGGCTCATGGTTGTCTAAAGTCTTTGAATGTTAGTGTGACAACTTGATAAGATAAAGTTAAAGTATACCTACTTACTTGTTTTTAGGAAGGTAGGTACTTAACCAAAGGGCACCCAGGCAACCCTATAAGTATGTTTTGTTTGTTTGTGCGTTTTTTCTTTGATGTTAATAATGGTACTTGCTTAACCCTTAATAAGACAGAGGCAATTTAACGACCACATACACTTAATTGGAAATTTAATCTTAGTATCTGAATAATATGGCACAATATCAATTGTATTTATTTAAAATGCGACTTGCTTCAAAAATATCCATTATCGGATATGTATTCCATAGCTGCTATTGATTCAGTGGTAGTATGTTTCAATAAATGGGGACTTATTAACGGTTAATAGCTAGACAATTTACACAGAGTGTATAGGTAGGTACATGGTCGCTAAATTAATTATGTTATGTAGGTACCTACCTAGTTGTCGGATCAGCTTGTGCTGCGTTTTAATACTAAATCCTTTGCATTTAAATGATATTAAAATTGATACAAACTTTTTATTGCCATGTGGACCTTTTCAACAATAATTAAAATTATAGAAGAGCCTGTCAAAATATAGTTATTTTCTGAATGGACATAATCAAAATGTCATGCATCTAAGGGTTAAAACCAATAATACTGTTAATAATTGACGACCGATTGCCTAGTGGTTAGACACCCTGACTATGAAGCTTGAGGTCCCGGGTAGATCCCCGGTTGGGGCAGATGTTTGTATGATGAATATGAATGTTTGTTCTCGGGTCTTGGATGCTTAATATCTGTATAAGTATGTTTATCCATTGTCTAGTACCCATAGTACAGGCTTTGCCTAGTTTGGGACTAGGTCAATTGGCGTAAATGGTCCCATGATATTTATTATTATTTATTTATTAATTTCCAGGGCGGCAAAAGTACATACGGAAGGAAAGGCCGTACGAAAAACGATGACTTTGCTGACATCGGCGCCGGTTACGACGACAACGACTCGTTCATCGACAACACAGATAATGTAAGCATTCACATCCAATGTCGCCAGCGCACGTATGCGGTTTCGGGTCTTTCACCCAAAATGGCATTATCACATTTTTAGGGTTCCGTGCCTCAAAAGGAAAAAACTGAACCCTTATAGAATCACTTTGTTGTCCGTCTGTCTGTCAAGACCCTTTTTCTCTGGAACGCATGGAGGTAGCATGCTGAAATTAATATCGAATACTCAAGCCTGCGGTCCCTTGAAGCTGTGAAAAAATCAACCTTCTAAGTCAACGCAATCAAAAGATACAGTAATTGAAAAAGCTATTTCTATACAAATTGCCGATTTCCAAAAACCTAAAGGGTACTTCCAGATGTCCTAGAAACTTGAAAGTTGGTATGAAGGTAGCTCTTATAGCACAACCACTCCGAAAAGTCTCAAAATCTTAATTTTTTATGTCTGTCTGTAGATTTCGCAGACCAATATAAGTTGACCCCACACTGTGTACATTTTGCTTAAGAGCAGGGCTCTGCTAACACTGGACTTCTTAAAACACTGGAGAAAAGCGTTAAAATCTTTCTACGGAACCCTCGTGCGCGAGTCCGACTCGCACTTAGCCGGTTTTTTTAATTTTTTTATAGGATAAGGTAGGGAAAATAGCAAGTGAGTCACCCGAGGGGCTTGCAGATGCAAATGCGTCGCCAACCTAGAGGGCTAACATGAAATGCCTCTTGTGCCTGTGATTATAATAATTTTATACTAAATAAATATAGGACAATGAAGGGCTATCATTGACACCAATAAAATTGACCTAGTTCCAATTAATTAAGCAGGGTTTGTAAAATGCAGTTACAATTAAAACGTAAGTCTTTTGTAAGTGCGCACAATTTTTACACTTGAATAAATATTTTGTACACTATGAATACCTACTACACCTAATAATGTTTATGGAATATGGAATACAATGGATGTTGAGTTTTACGTGTGGTTGGGCTAGTTTTTTTTTAAATCTTGTTTCTTATTTGGTAGGTGTTCAATAAAGGGTTTTGTATTGTATTAATTTAAATAGTTTAACCGTTGACTTACTGACCAACACCATGGACTTCGGGTTAGTGCTTTGAAACATCCGAACCAAAGGACCGCTTATCGAGCCAACCACCACGATCATCAGTCATGATGGATACAACTAAGAAGAAGAATAATTAATTTGTATTAATTTAATTTTCAGTACGATGAGATAGTGCCGCCGGAATGTGACACGTTCTATGGAGGTTTCTACATCAACAGCGGTTCGCTGGAGTTCAAGAATGTACCGGAGAACCGAGCAACGTCTGATGTCGAGAATGGCAGGAGGAATAAGGTATGAACAGATACTAATGTAAGAAAGAAACAAAAGAAAGAAAAATATTTTATTTCAGGTCCCAGTAAATATTCCTAATTAGAAATAAGTAATTACTTAACCTGAAATACAACTTTTATGTTATGAGTTATGACACTGTCTCTTATAATTGTCTTTGAAGTAGAGATTTGAAGAAAACACATTACATACTTTAATAGTCTTGACAGTTTGTTACCATTTGTCCATTGTGTTGCAAGTCACGGCGAAAATACTTTACTACTAACTTAAATACTACTTTTTTTATGCAAGGCAATTGGATGTTTTAGCCCAATTAATAGGAAGCAGCCAGTAGCATACTTTATTCTTCAATCATCACCATCACCATCATGGTTGACTCTTGGTGATCAAATATTGGATTTAAGCTTCTGCTGCTCTTGGCGGCCTGGCGTTGGCGCCCATCATTCTTTAATATACGTAAATAAATCATGGGACAATTGACACCAATTGACCTAGTTCCAATCTAGGCAAAGCCTGTACTATGGTTACTAGGCAACGGATAAACATACTTCTATAGATAAATACATACTTAAACACATTACACATCCAAGACCTGAGATCAAGCATTCATATTAATCACAAAACATATGCTCTGACCGGGAATCGAACCTGGGACCTCAATCTTCATAGTCAGGGTCTCTAATCACTGGGCTATCCGGTCGTAAAATATGTACTAATGAATTTTCTATTTACAGAGACGTATTTCATCTAGCAGCAGTGGCGAGGAGGAGTCATCAGAGAGTTCATCAGAGTCCAGTGCCAATGAGAAGGAGCCGAAGACTGTCATAACCAACGGGGAGGTGCATTCGCACAATGAGCATCGGAAAAAGGTATACCATGCTATCCAGTATACAGATACAATCTAGGGCTACCATTGGCATACATTCCTATGAAGCACTACTTGCCTTCTAAATCAAAATAATTTACATTGTAATAAATTAAGTGAAGCCGTGATAGCCTAGTGGTTTGACCTATGGCCTCTCAAGCAGTATGTCGTGGGTTCAAACCCCGGCTCGCACCTCTTGAGTTTTTCGGAATTTATGTGCGAAATTACATTTGTAATTTATCGTGAGCATTTCGGTGAAGGAAAACATCGTGAGGAAACTTGCACACTCCTGCGAAGCAATTCAATGGTGTGTGTGAAGTTCCCAATCTGCACTGGGCCAGTCGCGGCTCACTTTCGACCAGATGACAAGCTATGAACCAATCACGACGCACTCCCCCGGCCCACTTCGCCGCGGCTTTTTTCGTAATGACTTTTCAAGTAAATTATAGATGATTCTGTGTCCAGAGGGGGGTTGGTCCGTGTATCTACACAACCACACCAAATTAGTTAAAGTCTAAACTCTATGTTATTGTTTCAGAAAAATAAAGATGTTGTCAAAAATAATGCAAAGAAAATTAGAAGAACGGATTCCTCAGCTGCCACGTCAGGGAAACAGACTTCTGATGGTACGGTTTCAGTTATTTTTTGTTACACTCCATTGGTACGATACGTCATATTCATTATGCTAACAAAACAATCGAAAGACATGTTCCGAGCATTTTGACATTTGCGCGCAAGTTTGGCGACCGAAGTGTAATCGATATTGTATTTGTATATGTATGATGAATACGAATGTTTGTTCTCGGGTCTTGGATGTTTAATATGTATATAAGTATGTATTTATCTATATAAGGATGTTTAGTATAGTACAGTACAGGCTTTGCCTAGTTTGGGACTAGGTCAATTGGTGTCAATTTGTCCCATGATATTTATTTATTTAAGTTTGGACCTTATTCCTGAGCGACTGAGGCTAAAGAGGCGCTTCATTTTCGGCGCGCTAATGACATAGCTACCTCTTTTTTAGGGTTCTGAGCCAAAATGGCAAAAACGGATCCCTTATAGTCTCATCATGCTCATGTCCGTCTGTCCGTTTGTCCACGGCTTAGCTCAAAGACTATTGGTACTAGAAGGCTGTAATTTTGCATAGATATACATATTAATAACTAGGCTAAAAAAATGCTCGAACAAAACACGTGAAGTGGGGATGATATTTTTTTCACGTCTACCCTATAGTGTGTGGGTTGGATATTGTTGGATAGGTTATTTTCAAAAGATCGGGGGTGCTCGGAGATCTTTTTCCGATTAAGTTAATCGTTTGCGAAATATTTAGCTATGAAGTGCTCATTTTTGTTGGAGTCAAGTAAGTGAAGTTTTATTTGTTAACAAAAAATCTTACAACAATATTACAAAACAGTACATACAAACTAATACAAGTTTTACCCTATACTGCTCCTTCACTTTCTTATGCATAATAAAATTGTTGATTTTGTACAACTTTATTATTTGTTAAGTTTATTCGTAATGGCTAAGCAACGGTTTTTTATATGTAATATCATTGCCCGACACTCGCTCGTTGTCGAATCCAACTCCCGACAAGTGTTATCAGACTATAAGATAAAACAGTACCATGACTGACTGACAGACAAACGCCCAGCCCAAACCACTGGACCTAGATACTTGAAATTTGACAGACATATACCTTCAATATCCTAGAGGTGCACTAAGAAGGGATTTTGTGAAATTCCCACGGGAAAATAACTAGGCCATTTTGTTGCCATAGTCAGGCTGTAAGATTATGCATGTCCGCAGACAACGGTCACGGCGACGCGGAGAGCGCCGACTCGCGCACCTCCCACTCGGACTCAGCTGCCTCCAAGCCCGCCCCGAGCTCCGAAAACGCCGTCACTTCCGATAGCTCCAGGTAAACACCTCAACTATGATTGAGATTAATAGAGCGACTCCTTAAAAAAAATCTTAATAAAACACGCTTTTAATACAGTTGTTCAAAAAATGTTACGTAACGTATGCGGAAAGTTGTATTTTTCGTACGAGTCCTTTTTACTTTTCTAAGGCGCCGGTGGAGGAAGACGGACCCGGACTCCTAAAGTGCCCCGCCACCTCTTTGTCATGAATTCGCAAATGTATTAAAAAACGTCGTTTGGTACACGTGCCGGCCTGGCGACTCGGGCCTCGTGCAAGACGACATACCTACCGCACGTAAAGCAGACAGACGGGAGGCGCCTTTGGTTTATCTATGCATGCGGGCATTCAAGACACAGCTGACTAAGTGGCTCCATTACCGTTGTTTTTATAGTGTAAAGGAATTTTTAAATTATAACGGATAATAATAAATTCAAAGGCTGCAAGTCACTTATTAACTGTAAATTTTATTAATTATGTGCGACGCGAAATCGTAAGGACCAATTCCAATACATTTGCACGTTGACTTTTACATAGACTGAACACTGTTTCTGATATTTATGGTAATACCTGCTAGCAAATAGGTATTTCTATTTCACTACAATTTTTGTGCCGCTTTTTGAGGGGAACGAGGAACACGCGTACATCACTCCTCTAAGTTCCTGTCAAAATTTGTTTGTTTTTTTTGTGTGTGTTTGTATGAATACAATTTATTGAATCAGGCGTTACTTTGCGGAGGTCCATATTTATGAACTAAAAAACAATTATTTTGCTCACCCGCGACCACTATTGACAAATAGTTATATCTGTGCGGCAAATGTATGTTTCCATGCAACACCTCCGCCTCCACTGCTACACGAATCAACACATGCCACACAGACCCAACTATCACCACCACCACTATACTAAACGCTGACGCGTTTCGGCACTCTCCACGAGACCATTTACGAAGCACAACAACAACCGCTCAACATGCCACCACTTCCACTACTACAAACGTACACTAAAAAAACTGTCACACAAATGCCAAAAACACGCACACAATCAACAGACCCTGATCATTTTGGTCAGACTTAATGTTAGAGATTTGGCAGAGGGGAAATCGCGCGTTAACATCACCATTCCTTTCCTGCTCTTAGCTTTAGCTACCGCGCTTATATCAAAAAGTACTATTTTGTTTTCAGGGATGTAGAAAAGTCTGAAGTGACACTGCCTCAGCCTGTGGCTCTAGTGTTGGAACTGATCGAAGCAGCTGTCAGCAAGCAGAAAGCTGAGAATCCTGGTTTGCCTGTCGCTCAGCTCACTACTGCCAACGAGAAACATCTATTGAGGTAAAATAAAAAATAAACTAAATCTGGCTGAATGACTTTCCACCTTTGCCTTTTTAGGCATATTCAACACGGGATATTGACCTAGCTAAAGCAAATCTAGTACTCAATACTCAATTCTTTATTACTCTTCCACAATGTAAGTACAAGTTATTTAATAAGTATAATGTGATCATCATGGACCCTGTTGTGTTGGGCACAGAAATATTTAGTTATGTAATCGCAATCAATATCTCGAGTTTAACATGTCTAATGTACCTACCTAATTAACAGCGAATCATTTAAAACTGTCTTTACTTTTTTGTTCTCTAATGAAGAATATGTAACTGTTCAGTGTTTTTTTTTAAAGACAAACTTCTGCCAAACTGTATAGCAGTTCTCAGAATGTGGGGATTGGGACTGACTAGGCGACTTACTAATCTCAACTATAATATGTATTGCAGTCTGGAGCGAGCCCTGGTCGCGAGCAACGCCGCGACCCGGCACAAGCGTGCGGCGTGGGGCCGCGCGGCGCGCGCGCTGCTGGCCTCGCGCGCCAAGCTGCTGCACCGCGTGCGTGCGCTCGCGCAGCCGCACAAGCCGCCGCCCAAGCCGCCCCACAATACTCGTGAGTATACCTACAGCGGCTGAGAAACGGGTCTATAATTGATTATTGATTTTATTCATTTATTTATTGATTAAATGAATAAATAAATGAATAAAAAAAAAATTCTCCCATACAGTTGAAAGTCATAATGTAATTCTTGTCATAATTTATCACTAGTCATAATTTTGTTTTTCCTCTGAAACTATCAATTACTCATGATTATTATAAAATAAACCTAACCTATAGAGTTTACAGGATGGCCATTACAAAATTCCTGAAACTTTTACGGTTTCATAGAAAATAAGAGTTATTACTAGTGATAGATAAGAAAAAACTTACAAGACCAGCTTGAAAAAGAAAAAGTCGGGAAAAATTGCTTACCTACGTCACGACAAATTAATAGTTCGAGACGAAACTAAAAATGAAAACACGGAAAAAGAATATTAGAAGAAACACCACCACAAGAAAAAAGATTTTCTAATAATGAAACTGCTCAACAACAAGCACAAAAGAAAACCAAAACGCAATAAAAAGGAACAGAAGTGGAATATCCATGGAACAATTTATCAGCAGACCTAACAACACACCAAAAAATTCAGAATCAATCATCATCATCATCATCAGCCTATTTACGTCCCACTGCTGGGCACAGGCCTCCTCTCAGAATTAGAGGGCTTGAGCTATAGTTCCCACGCGGGCCCAGTGCGGATTGGGAACTTCACACACACCATTGAATTACTTCGCAGGAGTGTGCAGGTTTCCTCACGATGTTTTCCTTCACCGAAAAGCTCATGATAAATTACAAATGTAATTTCGCACATAAATTCCGAAAAACTCAGAGGTGCGAGCCGGGGTTTGAACCCACGACCCTCTGCTTGAGAGGCGGTAGGTCAAACCACTAGGCTATCACGGCTTTTTCCACTAGGCTATCACGGCTTTTTCAGACGGCAGAATCAATATCCTCCGAGAATTCAGATGCATAGCAACTAACAACATCATTTCAAAACCTTAAATACGTCGCAACCATGCCCTCAAACAGAACTATAAACAGAAACAAAAAATTAAAATGCCTCCCCCAAAACGGTTCGCCACCGCGGGGGTTGTGGCCGAAAACCCTCCAAATTAAAAAAATATTATAATGCTACTGATCAAAAATTTCAAACACGAGGAAAAAAAGAAAATAAAACGAAAAAATAGTCGCTCAAAACTAAAAAAAAAGAGTTTGTTTATCTGCTCCCTCAACGTGAAAACACTATCTTCAGCTGAAAAACTTCTAGAGCTGAAGACAGCACTTCAAGACATAAATTGCGACATACTAGGTTTGTGCGAGATTCGACGACTAGGTGAAAGTATCATAGAAGACGCAGATCACATTATATACTATATAGGTCAGACAAAAGGCCTAAATGGCGTCGGCTTTCTAGTAAAAAGAGTATATAAAGATCATATCATAAATTTCACGATGATGCGATGGTACGAAACCATGGACTTACCTCTGGACCCTCTGGACACCAAATGTCATGGCGAACGTTTCCGAAACACACATATCCCCCGACCCGCTGACCGCAGCTTTTTTCGTTATGACTTTCCAAGTAAATTATAAAAGATGCGGTGTCCAGAGGGTGGTTGATCCGTGTACGAAACTCTTCGTGCGCGAGTCCGACTCGCATTAGGCCGGTTTTTTTAACCTTTTCAACGCCAAGGACGCTTAAAAGCGTCATGAGCCGACGTGCCCACGACGCCACCAACGCTTATAGGTGTCCGGCTGCACTGCAAATGCGACCTACGAACGTGTGCTTAAGGTTTTAAGTCTGCGTTGACGTTATGCCAACTTGGCGTGTGGATGACAACTTTTGTATGCGTCGTTGGCGTTGAAAAGGTTAACTCATCGTTTAATTCCAGAAGCCCCCGCCGCCAGCCCCGCGCCCGCGGCCTCGGGCTCCGCCGCCGGCAAGCGCAAGGCGCCCGGCGACGCCGACGGAGATGACAGCCGCCTCGCGCCCGACCAGAGGGAAGCCAAGATCGTGGAAACCCTGCAGAGGTGATTACCGGCTCACTAATGTTAATGTCAAGGACGATAAAACCGAGAGGACTGCCAATGGCTACAATGTCGCGTTCCTGTAAAATAATAAGCCTGCTGTAGCTAGTTTTACTACAGAGGGGTCTCTGTACCATTAATTTTGTATGACGCTTAGACCTCTGGCTAACACAATAGCGCCATCTATGAACTGAAAGAAAAAACTGATTTAGATGGCGCTATTGTGTTAGCCAGAGGTCCAAATGTCATACCAAATGAATGGTACAGAGACCCCTCTGTAGTAAAACTAGCTACAGCAGGCTTATTATTTCAAAGAAACGCGACATCGAATAGACACTGGCAGTCCTCTTGGTTTTATGGTCCTTGACTAATGCTTAACCGACAAACGTGTCACAACGGATTCGTTTCGCAAAATTACCATTTTACAACCCGTATTTCTTTCTGAAATTAAAATTTTCAAGATTTACGTAAAACAAACCTAACCTATAGGGTTCTACACGATGCTCCTGAAATAAATCCTTAAATATTTACACTTTAACATTGATGTACCAAATAGTGACGGATACGCCACCCCTTCACAGCACGCGGACAAGCAATATAGGTGATTAGGTTACTCGATGACTTAGTCGCCAACAGCCGCCGCGCAGGTGACATCTCGTTGACTTGTCCAATTACAACAGTTTCAACCGGTCAAAATGACGTCGTGCTCATTTTTAAACTGTACAAATAACACAAAAAAGAAAAACAAAGCACAAGGAATCACATTTCATACGTAAGTAAATAATATACTCATTATCCAGGTGGCATACTCCCTTGAAGTTTGACATGTCAGTCTAATGACAGCTAATGAGTGAAGGCCGCATTTTGTCAGCGCTAAAGAGGTGCGTGGCCTGTCTTTAATGTTTAAAGTCGATGCACTTTAAGAATAAAATAATCATTTTGCGAAACTTATCAGCTCTGAAACGTTTGTCGGTGAAATGATCGGATACACCATGAGTCCCGAAGTATGGCTGTGATAGTTATTACGGGCGCGAAAACAAAACTTGCATTTAAATTATATTTAACTAGCTGTTGCCCGCGACGTCGCCCGCGTAGATTTCGGTTATCGCTATCCCGGGGGAACTATACAATTTTCCAGAATAAAATGTAGCCTATGTTATTCTTCAATATTCAAACTATCTTCATACCAAATTTCATCTAGATTGGTGCAGCGGTTTTCCCGTGAAGAGGTAACAAACAGACAGACAGAGAGACAGAGAGACAGCTACTTTCGCATTTATAATATTAGTTAGGATACCGTAGAACCGACCGTATAATTACCTTACAAATATTTACCCTGACCATCTGCTTCATAGTAACTTTTTTTTGCTAATTTCTAATTATATTGTTTCAGGTTAAAAGTATTGATAGATGACCGTCAGCCCAACATGATGGCCAGTTATCAGGCTGAATGCGACAGGGTCTTAGAAGAAAGGTAATTTTGTTTGTATCTTTTATAGATAGCTCATATCAGAATTAGTTAGTTTTTTTTAAACGTCTTATTGTGATCTTAGATTCCCCTCAATGTATTGCGTATTACTAACAGAGAGTTGAAACTCTGTCCGTAAACCTTTAAATTTGTCATCATCTGCAGCGTATTTACGTGTCACTACTGGGTATAGGCGTCCTCTCAGAAGGAGAAAGCTTGGGTTGTAGTTCCCACGTTCCCTAGTGCGGATTGAGAAATTCACACACACCATTGATTTGCTTAACAGGATTGTGTCGTTTTCCCCACGTTCACCATGTATCAGTTGTAAATTCATTTTGGAATGAGCTAATTTAGCATTTAGGAGCGTTCCACAGATACTACTTCACCTTGATACAAACTACTACTTCATAAATCACATCATAAGCCTACAAATTTCAAAAAACTTAGGGAAAGTTGGGGGGGGGGGCTTTCTATATTAATAATTATGAACTCACGTTTACTTTTTGTCGATCCCCAGTAAACTGTTCCTGCAACTGACGATTGTTTCCTCGTATTAAAATAATAAATATCATGGGACTATTAACACCTCAATTTGGTGTATAAAAAAGGCTGGTGATGAAACATCCAAGACCCGAGAACAGACATTTGTATTCATCATACAAACATTTGCCCCGACCGGGCTCGAACCCGGGACCTCAAGCTTCATAATCAGGATCTCTAACCGCTAGGTCGTATTTCGCAGAAAGAAACTCCAGGTGGCGTCTGACGGGCGGACGGTAGAGAAGCGTCTCCCGAAGCGGCGCTTCCCTTGGTGCCCGCGCAGCCGGGCGCTGCTGGCGCGGCTGGCGCGGCTGGCCGGCGCCGACGCTCCCGCCGTGCTGCTGCGCCGCGCGCTGCCGCTCTTCCCCGCCGGCTTCGTGCGCATGCCCACGCTGCTGCGGCAGGCCGAGTGAGTCCGCGAGCGCGGCACACGATACAATCTAAACACGATACTCGGAGGCAAAATTAATCACCCACCCTATTTTTACTATCAATTGTAAGACTATTCTTTATTTAAATGACAGTTTTTACATTAATCAAGGAAAAAAAATGGTGGGCGATTAATTTTGCCTCTTGAGTATGTGTATCTATAAAAAGAAAAACTGACTGACTGACTAAAAGGTTTTTGAGTGATTGTGCTATAAGAGCTACCTTCATACCGAATTTCAAGTTTCAATGAAAGTTTTCACAGTACGGAAATTTGTATCGAAACAACCTTTTTAATGACTGTATCTTTTGATTGCCTTGATTTAGAAGTTTGATTTTTTCACAGCTTCAAAGGACTAACTTTTGATATTAATTTCAGCATGCTACCTTCACGCGTTTCTGAGAGAAATGATCTTGACAGACAGAGAGACGGACAACAAGGTGATCCTATAAGGGTTCCGTTTTTCCTTTTGAGGTGCGAAACCCTGAAAATTACTTACAGACACAGGGTGGTTACAACAGCATTAACCGTCCCCCCCTCCCCATTAAGTACTTTTTTGAAATCCACTGTTTTCATGGCTCATCTGAAGTGAAACTCAAAGATAACCCAAACTAAACCGACTCTTATCTCTATTCCAGCCTCAACAAAGAACTGAAAGTGTCAGACGTGAAGCGGCAGCGCTCTGCGTCGCACGCCGCGCCTCCCGCGCCCGCGCAGCCCGCGCCCCCGCCGCCCGAACAGATCACCTTCCCCAGCTCGCTCACCGTCACCACCACTCTCCGCCCCATGGACACCGAAGAAGATAAGGAAAAAACAAAAATCCCATCAGTCTTCGGCTTCCCACTAGGCAAAGAACTAATTGTCGAAACACCGGATAAGAAAGAAGTAACGGATAAAAGCAAAGAAGATTACGTCCCCAACAGTATAGGCTGCATAACCATCACACCAGTAGTCAACGCACAGAAAGAAAAGAAACCGAACAGTGTAGTGGCTGCTACGGACAAAAAAGAACCGTTGCTACGAGTAAAATCACCTGCTATGTTGAATGAAATGGCTAAGAAAGAAAAGCATAAACCGAAGGACAAACCGCAGAATGTGAAAGAGAAGAGAGTTGACTCGCCCTTGCATGTGGATACGAGTTACCAGCCAAATAAGAAAGAACCCACGCCTAGTCCGACGTTAACTAAAGAAGAAGTCACAAAGAAGCAGATAGAGAATATGAGAGTAGCGGAGAACAATATACCCAGGCCTACGTTAGTTCCGGTCCATCATTCCCCGACCTTTGCCAAACCGGACAAGCGACCGCCCGAAGTTAAAAAGAAGAAAGAAATCGTTATCATATCAGACTTGGATCCTTTAGGGGACGTTCAGCCCGAGCCAGTGGTGGCTGTCGACGACAGCAGCAGTGACGTGGAAGTGATTGAGGACTCTAAAAGTGAACCTAAGCGTGACAAGTGTGACTCAGTGCCTTTGAGAGACAAAGTGAGTGTTGATTCTAACCACAAGAAGGACGCGAAGCATTCCTCCAATCCTAAAGACCGTGTGAAGGAGAGGCCGGACAACCATCGCCGGGAGAAGACTGACGACGTACCAGAGGACGACTTTAGCACCGTCATGAAGAATTTGAAGGAAATGGAGGTGAGTTACCTTTTGTTTTCACTAGCCTGTAGTGTGCTGGGCAACTCCCGGTCAGGATTTTTTGTACTAAACTAGAAACCGGTTGCAAAGCTTTTTATTTCCAGACTCTTATCTTTTCTAATCTAGGTTACTTTAAATATATTTTAGTATTATTTTGAATTTATGATTTTAATATTCCAGCATTCACAAGAAACCCCAAAATTCAACACGTTCGGAGGCGTCATAACCAGTGGTAAGCATAACACTTAATCCTTGCACCGGATACATATTTACCTTAAGAATAATACATATTTATGCTTCTCTGGTGCTGTAAAGGTAGGTTCTAACTCTGGTTTGTCTCCAGCCAAGCACGAGAAGTCTTCCAAAGGGCAGTTTGGCTCAAGAAGCGCTTTTTTCGGGGATGGTCGTACCGATAAAGACAAATTGTAAGTTACCTGTTCTCGCCCTCAGCACTTCATGCTTGGCTATGCGTAGACTACATCTTCGGGTCACTGTGTTTCATTTGACCTCTCCCGTTGACCTATATAAGGTAAAAAAAAACGGAAATTTCTGTAAAAAGAAAATGGCGCAGATATTCCGGAAGTTTTGACCCATATATGGGTCAACCGGGATAGCAAGAGTATCATCTCACGGCTTTCGCATTCAATGGTACTGTGGCTACGTTGGTAGGTCTGTACCTAAACAGCATTCACTCTCAATTGTCTAGAACGCATAAACAAAAACCTAACCTAAAACTTTATTTTTGGTCACAAAAATATCTTTAATATACAAAAATAGACAGATACGCCACCGCTTCACCGCGCGCGGACAATCAATTATAGGTGATTAGGTGAATCGGTGACTTATGCCCGTTTTCACCAACGACACCTAAGTCATCACCTAGTCAGGGGACCCCTATCCTAAGTGGACCCTTATATCCCTCCCTAACCTAATTTCATTTTCACCAACCTAGGTAACACCTTAATAAACGTCACTTAACTAAGTGACGGTTTGTTTTAGCTGTAGTGATTTCTAATACCGGTTTTGTATCGATAATTTTTTTTAAGAGGAATAACTTCAAAAATCGTCTATAAAAAATTAAACCAACATTTTAAAAACATAGAAAAACTAGACAAATGTATTATTAATACTAGGTTGACGTCTTATTTTTTATTTTTAAATGTTGACTAGGCTGTATGGCATTATCTTTGCCATCCAGAAAAGTAAGAACTTACAGTGACAGTTTATAACTATCTTTTTTTTTTCGAACTTTCGGTGCGATGATTGTAGTTTATTAGCGAGCATTTATTGACTGAAAGCTGGAATGATTATTTATGTGATAATTTATTCATGAACTGCACATATTTTAAAAGTATTGTGCTTCGCTTTCTTTGGAACCCGTATAATACAGAACAGACCAGAACCCGCGAGCGCGCCTTTACGAATGACAATGTTAATTAATTCCTTCTCGTGTGGTTCTTACATGCAGAAATGCCGTTGGGTTTATAAAAAAACAGAATAAGATTATAATTTTAGTGTAAACGAGTAGCGAAATCAATAAAAAATTGACACAGTGCGCGGCGTGCTGTTATGATTGAACGCCGCTTCTGGTTTGTTTTGTTTTTTGAGGGTCATTAATAGACTGATGATGAATATTAGGCATTCGTCCAGCTGCAATGAGGTCTTCCTTTATACAGAACTATTCTTCTTCTGTTCTGAGTTATCCTTATATTCCAAATACCTATAATGTAAAAAAAAATTAAGTCTGAACAGCACGCTTTCTTTCGACATTCTACGAGTAGATAATTATATCTTATGAAAAATCTTTAGTACCTATCATACTTTGTTAAATCATCTGATCTTCAGTCTGATCTAAATAAATTTGATGTGAATATTAAATCCAATGATTCAACAGCTTCCAAACTCTCCAAATAGCCTTCCATTTTATATAAATCTTATCAATCAAGTTAATTATTGCATGAACAAATGCACAATAACCTATAAAATAAATTGGCGTGAAACTGTCACTTAGCGCTAGGGGGTCAATATACGACCCCCTAAACTTAGGGGCCCCCTTGGCAGTTAGGTGTTCCTTAAGCGTTGGTGAAACGGAAATTGATCTTAGGTGTCCCCTAAAAGAGCTAAGGGATCCCTCAAATTTTAGGAGTCGTTGGTGAAAACGGGCATTAGTATCCTATAAGTTGAGTGATTGAGGGTCGCATTTTGTCAGTGCTGAACAGGTGCGTGGGGCCTATCTTTAATGTTTTATATATCGATGGTTGTTAATTGTTATCATTATTCATTTTATCACCTGCTGTTTGTGCAAGAGTGTGCTCCAAAACATGTTTCATTTGTCACTCCATGTCGCTGGGATGGTCACGTTTTTAAATCGTTGTCGATGTTAATACCTAATCTTGTTTCTTGTACTAATTTTCTATTCTTCAACGTCATGTTGTTTATGAGCTAAATTGCCATAAATTAACAGATTTGACTAACTGACGCATTTTTCTTCTCAATCAATTCCTCATTTGTTGTTTTAATATGGATTTACGGGATTTATTTTCCTTGTCTATTAGGAACAAATAGTTCTACCAAATAACAAATGTAAATAAATATCTTCCTAGTAGAACGGTTATCTAAAAAAAGGAACGTCAGTCTGAAAATTAGAAGAAGGAAGAAAAACACTGGTTTTATTCACATGTTGGGTTGTTGTACCGTTCTTGGCGTTAAAATTTTACTTTGGAGGTTCCTACCTGTCCACTCTCGGGTCCAAATTAGTTTTCTATAGGAATATCATTTGTTTCAGCGCAGAGCGAACTTCTTTGAACAAAATGGATGGATGTAAAGCCGTCACAGGTAAGAAGCTAAATCAAAATCAAACTTAAATTAAATTATTATTGGACAGTGTCGGATAATTTTTTTGCCAAAATTAATATTCGCTTCCAAAAGAAGCTGCATGGGGGCTTATAACTTTACTTTTGCTTGAGACTAACCTACTTTCTAAAAATTATAAGTTGTGACTTTATGAATATTTTTTCCTGACTCTGATTGTCGTTAGCATTTTTAAATATATTTTTGAAACCACACTTTGTACTCGGACCTTCAGTAAATCGTACATTTTAATCACTGGACATGCATTTTCATCACAGTACACCTTGAGGGCTTTTAGTTGATGCGAATGGGTTGGCGTCACAGAACTGATGACCAGACCAGGTCCTGGGCCAATAGAAATTACTATATTGATTGGATGACCGTAGAAACAAATACTTTGAATTCTTGAGGAAAAATAAAAAAAATACGAATTATTGCCTAATAATATTGTGAGACAATTGTCACCCAACCCCAAATATTGTCTATAGCCAGCCCAAGCCCTCTCATACAGAGAAGAGCCCTGTGCCCAGCAGTGGGACGGAAAAAAGGCTGGTGATGAATTGTCACCAATTGACCCTAGTCCCAAATTAAGCAGAGCTTCTGTTATATGTACTAGGGTACTGGGACTAGACGAGGGATAATAAACATCTATATATATATAAAAAAGGAAAAGCCCTGACTGACTGACTGACTGACTGACTGACTGACTGACTGACTGACTGACTGACTGACTGACTGACTGACTGACTGACTGACTGACTGACTGACTGACTGACTGACTGACTGACTGACTGACTGACTGACTGACTGACTGACTGACTGACTGACTGACTGACTGACTGACTGACTGACTGACTGACTGACTGACTGACTGACTGACTGACTGACTGACTGACTGACTGACTGACTGACTGACTGACTGACTGACTGACTGACTGACTGACTGACTGACTGACTGACTGACTGACTGACTGACTGACTGACTGACTGACTGACTGACTGACTGACTGACTGACTGACTGACTGACTGACTGACTGACTGACTGACTGACTGACTGACTGACTGACTGAAAGTTGGAATTTGGCATAGAGGTTCCTCTAAAAATGTACGCCCGGGATAAGGCGGTATTTTTCGAAATTCCCACGGGATAGAGAGTTCTGCCACGGGAGCGAAGCCGCAGGCGAAAGCTAGTACCAGATAAATACTTACCTATTAAACATCAAACATATTTGAGAGCAAACATTCGTATTTAACAATTCATCATACAGATATCTGCCCCGAACGGTGATCGAACCCGGGACCTCAAGCTTAGCAGTCAGGTTCTCTAACCACTAGGCCATCCGGTCGTCATAAAAAAAAACACATCGCGGACCGTGCTATAGACAGCCTTGATTCACATCAACCAAAAGTCCACAAGCTATATATACATCACCATGTTCTAATAATAATGCATCTGCTTCGCAAAAGTATTTACTAACATTTGATGTCTCTGTGTTTATCACAAATATGTGTTAACATTCGTCCTCTTACACAAAGTTCCACTGTTTCTTGGTTTTACAATGAGTACAGTCAGCATAAAAAGTAGCAGAGTAACCGAAGCGTTCACGATTAAACACTCATCTATTCTCTATTCTTATTAGCATAAGAGCGTATTTCAATCTATTGTAAACGCATCGGTTGCTTACCTACTTTGCTGTTTACTGTACAAATTAAGTTGGAAGAAGCGCTAAAATGTAGGTACCTAAACCCAATCTTGATGCACTTGCCTTGTTCAAAATCAGTCCGAAGACTTACTGAATTACCAAGTATGGCACCAGTATTCGACATTTTAATCTGACAAGCACCAGTAATGGACACTTCGTTCTTAATTCCGTGCTGTTGTAAATTGATTGCTGTCTGTGGAATAGCTTATGCTAACATTAAAAAGAAAGAAACAATCTCGACATGTATTTTTGTTGAAAAACGCTTTTTAAAAAATAGCTAAACGTTACCTATAAAACAACAACAATATAAATAATTAAATATCATTGTTATTTAATTGTTGCTTGTTGTTACTTATTTTTAAAAGGCCCGTTTTTCAATAAAAATACATGTCAACTTTGATTCCTTCTTTTTAATGCTGAAATGAACCAACTTTACCAAGCCACCTAAATCAAGATCAGTATAATTCAAAATGTCTTCACCAAGAACATGTATTGTTTTTTTATTAAATGTACTCTTTTTCTAAATTTCAGGTTAATGCTCTACCGCAACCATAAATGAAGAAAACTTACTCTGGAAGCGGTTGTTTTAATATATTATACACTATAGACTATTTATTACATACCAGAAGGCAAGTCAAGGCATTTTGGAGCAATCAATAGAAAGATGGCTGGTTTGGAGTCAAGAGTAAAAAAGACAGTCAAATTTTATTTTTAACTGACTCTTGGCAGCTGTAAAATGAAATAAAATAAAGTTTAATTTCCAGGGATTTTTATCAATTAGAATTTTAGAATGTTTACCTATGACCACCACACTAGGCCGAGCCGGTCTCTTGGGTCAATTGTAATTTATAATTACGATAATTTAATATCAATGAGGACTTAGAAAAACAGTGAGGTGGTAAATTTTTGGACACAAATTTTCCCAATAAAGCCTTGGAATATTTTTAACTATTGTTTCGGTTAATTTTATCTAACTAAACCCCTGCATTGTTTTTCTGGTATATTAAGTTATTTTTGTTGCAAAATGCCTGGGCTAGCCATGCTCCTTGGTGATACCACACTTACTGATCTGTTATTTTACACTAGGTTTGTATAGAGCGCTCTGTATTTTGTGTAGATATTATTTAGTTTTTTACTGTTTGCCCCCTCCCGTGTTACTGCTCCATGAAGTAGGTATTCTCAGACGAAAATTATTATTTAATCGTTAATTTTTTTAAGATTTTTTTTTCTAAATAAAAATGGAGTCTGGTAAAGTGTGTATTTAAAGTTAGTATTCGTCGAATACGGGCGTTCGGACTTATTTGTCGCATTCACTGCCAGCAACGCATATATGCGTTTTGGTGACTCGCCCGGTGAAATCTAGTGAAAAAAAAATTCCACGGGTCAGGCTAAATCAATCTTATGTCAATGTCATAAACACTTCGAAATGTAAAAACACTTCTCAATTCAATTCGAGTATACTCACTAAGGAAAGTGTTCTTCACCGTCATGTCTTTTTTTTTATTCGGTTGCATCATACATATATATTGGTTTACAGGGTGTCTTTGCGATTAAATATGTACCAAAACCACGTTAGCGATTGTGACTCGCCCAGAGCGTTTTAACTGTTGCTATAACGTCCTGTTATACCAGAAGCAGAATCTGTTGGTTCTATGTTTTTTACCGCACATAATTTAATTTTGTATGTGAACAAAATTGGGCAATACCTACAATACGCTTTTTGAGTTACGCTTCTGGCGTAGCAGGAAATTTATCTGCCTGTCTTGCTTTAATTCTTTATTCTAAAGTTATTTCCTGAGCAACTTCAATGAATTGTTTTTATTTTATTTATCGCGTTGATCGTGAATTTAGGAATTTATTGAAGCTTGCCTTGTAGTGATTTTATCTTTAAATTAATTTTCCTCTTCCTTTCATGTTGTTGACATAGGAATTTGATTTGCAACAATTTACTTCTAACTTTCTAAGCGACTAAATCTCGCAGAGAAGCAAAGCTTTATATTGTAACCGAGCTAATTTTGGCGAAATGTGGACTAAACTCCAACGCCAACGACGCATACAAAAGTTGTCATCGACACGCCATGTTGGCATAACGTCAACGCGGACTTAAACCTTATGCATACGTCCGTTGGTCGCATTTTCACTGTACAGTCGAACGCCTATTAAGCGTTGGTGGTGTCGTAGGCACGTCGACTCGCGACGCCTTTAGGCGTTCTTGGCGTTCAAAGGGTTAAGCTGGGGTCTCTGATCGCAACGCACAACGCAACGGTAAGCGTTACGCGATATCGAACAAGGAGTTGTGCGTTGCGATCAAAAGACCGTAACTTTGGGCTGGAGTCAGCGAGTGGACAAAACGAAACGTCTAAGGCGCCATGTATGGAGCTTCGCCTCTGTGGAGTATTTATTTACTCGTATGGTTGAAGAATATCTAGTATAAAATACTTGTAGCCCCATACAACCTTGTTTTATACCTAATGGAGCAGTAACTGTATACAATATAATTTATGAATTATTAGAAAACTTTCAATTTAAGTTGAAATTTATGAATTTTGAAATAACGCTTTTCCAAATTTTATCCTCGGCTACACTTGACTTAGTTTTTACACCTGTGTTTAAAGCTTATGTTAATAGGAGAATCACGAAAAGGCACGGTCTTAGTACATGGAGATAAGGTCTGTTGTCACCTGAATCCCTGGGATTTGATGCGTGCTTCTTTTACAAGTGAAATCTAGGCCGGTATGCCCGAATGTAATAATTATGAATAAATATTTATAATGAATAGAGATTATGTGTTTTCAATACCCGAAACCCAAAATTAGATCAAATTCTGGGATAATATTTTAACGTTGTTAAATGCTCTTTTACACGTCATTTTTTGAGTCTACCAGCGCTTTCGGAAAGACCATGATTGCCAAGAAGAATGCGCCGCAAGAAAATTGACAGTATTTTTTTTCTAAAAACGAGTTACAATGGGCTCTCACAAGAGACAGTTAATATTTTTTTTATTAATCTGCCGGAAGATTCTGCTCCTCTTCTGCATATATATGTGTTTTTGCTACCTTTTTCATGATGCAATGACTGAAAAATAATTATCACTATTATATTATAAAACAAAGTCTGTGTGTCTGAACGCATTAAACTCGAAAACTACCGAACGGATTCTGATGCGGTTTTCACTATCATGTCATGTATGTAGATGATCTTTTCCGGAAGGTTTATTATGTATATCACATTTTAAATAAACTTTTTAAATTGTGAAGTATTAGTACATTTTCAGGCAGATTTTTCTTTTGTGGGTAAGGCTGGAGACAGAAGATTATTCTGACAAAAGACGATACATGTGTTTATTAATATTTTTTTATTAATTTCACAAAAGTATTCATTAAAAGCCACAGTTGAAGGCTTTTAAGCTGTTAAAGCGATGCCAGTATATAACATTATTCCCATCGTTTATATTTCCAACAGTGAGCTAAAAAACAGGGATTCCGAAGCTAACTAACCAACTACATATAAACGTTTACATTTTATAGAAAATATTGACATATACTTCATCTGATAAAAGGCAGTCGAAGCTTGCATTGTCACATCTATTGCGTCTAGGTGGGCCCCGGGGCTAGTTTCACGAAGCTACAGAAGACATTCCACAAACCCAAACCTACTTTTGACATATTTGTGTCTTTACTTCCCGTTATAGATTTGTTATGTAGAAGCTTCGTGAAATAGCCCCCGTTTGCAGCTTCGCTCAGCCGTCTGGGGCCCTTTAAATATTAATTTATATTATTTTGTATAAATAATGTTTTTTTTTTAATTACTTAACTTTAAAGTGTGATTAACACTATTTTACGTATAATTAGAACAGCTCAGTGTATTTTTATACTGACATAGGTTTTATATAAAGTGAGAAGCGACACTGATCCTAATATTTGAAATATACTTTGAAGCTAGTTTGTGATTTCTAATCCGAACGCCTTACTCTAGATGTAGGAGATGAAAATGACCTTTTTGAAAATAAAACAACCTGTACAACAGGATAAATGGAACACGCTGTAAGTAATAGATATTAAATTAGATTATTTGGTGTTTAAGGTGCGGTTGGTATCACTTGAAATCAGTAGGCACATAATGTAACCAGGTACAATCAGTGTCAAAAGTAGCTTGTCAACTGAAGAACGATTTTATATGGATTTACTACCTACATAAGTACACAACATCACAAAAAGGTCGTTTTCTCCCGCGTTATATAGATAGGTATCTTATTTGTTGTAGTGTTACAGACACACAAAAAACGCTATTAATTACTTTTGTTATTTTACCCTTCTTGTCACATTTAACTTTGGAACTCGTTTGGGAGTTAATTCGAAAACTTGTGGGTCCCAGTACGCTCTATACGATAAACATTCATCTCACCATTATTTTTACCAAAATCAACAAATACCAATTAATATGGCGCCAAAAAAACCGCCCGAGCGGCCATTTTGTTGGTCTCTGGGGTGCAATCAAAATGGCGGCTTTATTTCAATACCATTTAGGGTGCGTTCATTAGTTTTCGCTACAATTTTAATTAGGAACGCGACTTAATTTAGATACTGTGTAGAAATATAACTGTAAAAAGCTCAATGTGTTTACAACACCCTTGTTAATGAGGTTACAGATTATTTTGTCTCAATTGTAAGTGTTTAAATGATTTCTAACAAAACATACCCCCAATAAAGCTTAAAGTTAATTTTTTAACATGTATTGCGGTGTCATACCAAAAATATTTTTCTTTTGCAATTAAATTCACACAATTTATAAAGTTGTACAAGCCTAAGCAAAACTAATCTTTTTACTATACAAATAGGGTCGAATTTGACTATGCTACGTCCAACGTTGGGACAAAGTATAGTTTATAACCGAATGAATTCTTATCTCTAGTTCATACCGTGCTCGACAGATAGGATGATGAGACGCCTTTGCAAAGTCACTGCAGACATAATACTTCCGACTATCTTATCCTGACTACCACAAATAACGTACATGGAGCGACAGAGACGGAATATCGACGGCTGACCGACGTGTCTTTGCAAGGGGGTCCGCAGCTAACATTTTATTACGTCACAAACCGTCCGTGTCGTGTATTCTACGGTTATCTCAAATCTGTCACATTTAGCTCACACCATTTAACACTCCATTATTATCTACCCTACAGCTGAACGAATTCCATTGTTTACAATTATTTACAAACTCCACAGGGTCATTTATTAATACTTGACGGTCGAAGTCACAGAGGGATTAATTAAATTTTAAAAATATGGCGTCCAATTTACAAAAGCGTTAATGAACTACTATGGACTAGGAGTGTTATAATTTAAGTTTAGGAGCTAAAGCATATACAAATCTACCTCAAACCTTTTGCCTAAAGAAAGGTTTTCTGGCAGTCCAGTTTCAATCTAAAAGGTGCATTTATGTAGGTACCCCTCGCCGCGGTTTTCTTTCGCGTGCCAACCAATATTTACGATGCGACGAGAAAATATGACCACCGGCTTTTATTTTTTTTATGTTGCTAGCTTAAGCGCAGGCTTAACAGTGTTTTTTTCTATATTATATTAGATACAGTTTGAGGCATAAAAACTAAACTAGCCATCTCTGAGTGAGAATGCGCTGAAAGTTTTTCGAGATCAAAGATGTTGTATGGACTTTAAATCAGGATTCGCCTCATTTGCACTTGAAGATGAAAGAAAACCATATTTTTTCCTGCTGCAAAATGTATAAGTAGAAAGTACTTGAGCCCTTTTAAAATTATCTAGGAACAATTTAAAAGGCGGCAAGTCATTTTCAAACAAATCTGTGCTTAGGTAATACAATTTGTAAACTTTACATAAAACTTTCAATTTGAGATCGTTTGCGAAGAAATATTTAAAATACCCTCCACGTTTAGTCCACAAGTCAAATATCCTTGTTTTAACTTTTATAACTTTAATATTGTTAGACCCGGCCTTTCTGAAAATATACTTGAACTATTAAAATCAATAGTTATGGTTCAAATATTCTAAGATCCTTTATGTAGGCAGATTCTGAGGATGATAATTTAAACTTATTTATGTCAAAAGGATTTCAGTATTAAAAACATAGCAACAGATAATTAGCTAAAAAATACTCCTTTAGTACCCATTTCGCCTTTGTCATTTTTCAAAATTATGATGTATCTGTATAGCTTTATGGTTATATTATGAACACTTTTTACGTTACTGCACTATATATGATACAATGACGTCTAGAAGCTAGCTTTTGATGCATATCTTATGTTCTTTGAAATATCCGGTTTCATTGACACATCCCATATTCCAAATCGGAATCCTAATTTGGAAAATAGGTGGGTTTTTACATGTTGTAATTGTAAGGAACTTCAAAATCAGATATGCACCAAAATGCTACATAATTCGGTTTGCTATGACACTGACATTACAAAAACTAATAGATATGTATGTTGCTGCAGTCTGTAATGGCATAATCTGCGTACCACGTATGCTATTGAAGACAAATTCGACATAAGATTGACTCATCCAAAATACGTCTTCAAGAACATAGTGCGAAGCTGGTCGCTATGAAGTTTATTGTAGGTGACAATAATTATTGTACTCAATTTTTAAGCTTCACTATCGATTACAAAATCAAAAGTTGAATTTTCATTTTCGAGATTATCGAGTCCCTTTAGTTGATCAAGCTGATTGCAGTTGCTTAGGCATCATGCATTAGCGTAGAGAGGAAATTGCAAATGAATAAAATATTAGTCGCTGTTCCTTAAGGACCGAAGTCCGAAGGAAGCTAGTTGGAATTGACAACATTTCATATTTTTCACACCTGGAAATTAATATAGGTATCGAAAGGGCTTTGCCTCCTGAACACACCACTATGTTTATAAAAAAATATTATTACTTATTTTTTTTAATACAAGAGAATAAAATAAAATTACCAATTCTACCAAAACTACGCTAGAATGGGTGTAATACCTTTGCCTTTTTCAAACAAACCACAAGCACAACAATAATTTTACATGACACATATTATGTTTGACAATGTGAGATTTGACATCTTGGGTTTTGTTTTTTTGATCGTGACAAGACGAAGGCTTTTGATCCATCCTAGCGTAGTTTCGGAGTTGCGTCCTTTTGAAATAAGTACCTTTTAATAAAATAATAATAAATTAATTACAAATCCTAATGACAATTTAAAATCGTAGGTTTGCTCCTCTTTGAAAGTAGATTGCAGACAATTAATCAAATTATAGTTTAAAAAATATGAAATGTTGTCAATTGGTATCTAAGCGCGATGGAGAGCAGTGATGACGTCACCAGAGCTCGCTAACCTAGTTAGCTATCGGATGACTAGGTGTTGCTACAGTAGCTTATTATACATACAAACACCATCTATCGACAGTTTAAAAGCAAAATGTAGTAGAGGATCACTCAAGGCTACCTACCTAGGCGAGTATGACATGCCTTTCCTTTTGTTCCAAGAACGTCATTTTCTTACCTGCTGGGAACTGTTTATCAAACAGAATGTTTTTCTTAGGGCAGTCGTGTAAAACGATGAAAAATGTAAATGAGCTTGCTAGTAGGTACTATATTGTATACAATCATGTATACAACATAAGCATACTTACTAGCTTACATAATTTAACATTTTCGCTTCGCCCGAATGAGCGTAAATAAGTTGCGATTTCTTAATTTCAAACGTGAACACAAACCTCTTTTTTTTATTTAATTTTACGCCTTTATAAAACGAATCAGTTTCAAGTTTCATATCCCAATTTAAATATGTTAGAATAATACTGCTAATTGCATTGCATTGCTTTGCCCGATTTAAGCAGACCGTACAGACCTACTACTATCACAAAGTAATAACTCAAGGCTTCGAAATTGTACTTCAACTTTCACGTTTTTTCTTGCCCGTACAACTAGAGGTTGATGGTCTTTGACTGGTGCGATTTTTGTCAAGCGGTCGATGACAGAACCAACTAAATAAATAAATATCATGGGACAATTGACACCAATTGATCTAGTCCCATACAAGGAAAAGCCTGTACTATGGATACTAGACAACGGATAAACATATTTGTATAGATAAATACATACATACAACTGAACAAAATGTAAAATAATCGTGCGGGAGGCAAATATGGGATAGGGCCCTAAGCAACTGCAACCGCTGCTCGAGCCGCTACGCGAGCGAGGCGCGGCGCGCGCCTGACGACAGCACGGGTCGGTGGGGTGTTATCTGGAAACAATAAGCTTATTAAGATACTGTTACAGTCGAACAACTTCTGACCCACCATAGAACGTTTTCAAAGTAAACGTCATTATGATTTTCCTTGCTAAGCAATGCGATATGATATCACTATGCGTTTATTGTGAAAAGGTTTCACGGTGGGCCGGTAATCAATAATTATGTTTGATAGTACATTAAGACATGGGTTCGCGTAGAATCTCCCAAGCTGGGGACACAGGGTTAAAAAACTAGTATCATTACGAATTCTTACGACACTCCCAAAATCAGCGCTAGCGACTCAAGTTGACAGATCCTTAATTGTTAGTAATTTTAGGAAACAAATAGCGGAGCGCCTATTGTGGGAAGTTTGGGTTAGATATGCACAAGGTGAACATTTTCTACCCGCCACAAAACGGGACAACGTGCTATCACAGTAACATTTTGCGCAAGAGTTTTAGACACATCTCATATGAATCAAAGTTTTATCTTCTTACACAGAAACAGATATTATTTTTTTATATTTTTCGGACGAGTAAATCTGTTTTAATAAACTCGGTGACGATTACACAGACTTAGCTAGACTTAGTTTCAGTTTTAGGGCAATTTTGTCGTCCAGATGCCAAAACGGGACAATTTAGCGTCTCGAATCCTTATTCGGGGACACCGGGACAGGTTACTGGAAAATGGGACTGTCCCGTTCAAAACGGGAGGTATGGTCAGCTTAGATACGCATTGCAATTTTGGCCTCGAGTGTGTGTCGAGGCACAGGAATGAATAATTACACGAATTCCAACTATCAATAATACTTCAAGTACCTACCAGAGTTTGACTAACAAAAGCTCCGACTTACAAAAACAATCATCCTACTGTAGAGACATCAACATGACATCATCTCTCATTATTTTTGCTGTGCCCCTACAGGGCGTCACATGTATACCTTTATTTTATTTTTTAAGACCTTTGAAATCGAACTGTAATGTGACTTGCAATACCCTATACATCTCCTGCTCAATTAAAACGTGCCAGTAAAGTAAAGTGTTCTGGTTTTGCTGTTCTAATAATTATTTTTTACACTTGTTTCTAAAATACGGTAAGTATTCTTTTTTTTTCTCTCTTAATTTTTTTTTAATGATAGAGTGAGGTTTCTTTGTGTAATTTATCTGTGGTTACGTATTGTAAGAGCTAATATAACTTGTTTTTAGAAAAAAAAATACTTTGTGCCAAGTTTCTTGCGGCGCATTCTTCTTGGCAATCATGGTCTTTCCGAAAGCGCTGGTAGACTTACGTGTAAAATAGCATTCAACTGCCTATTTGCTGAATAAAGAATTTAAATTTGGAGGCTCACCTCTGTCCGGCGGTGCCTGCGCGCATTCAGGAGGGCCGGCGGCCCGTGAGCGAGCCGACGAGCGTCTTGAGCGTGCGGCCGAGCGACGCGCGCGCCTCGCCCGCGCCCGGCGACCGCGGCGGCGCGCCGCCGTGCGCGTCCAGACACTTCTGGTAGCGGAGCTGACGGACATGACAAATGACAATCTTGAAAACTACCACCACCACTCTCAGATATGTTATACAGGGTGTAGCAAAAAGGGTATACGATCCGAAACCCAGTGGTACTCATGAAACGGAACAACTTTTCCCAAGGAACATGGGTCGAAATATGAAAGGTGAAGGTGGTGAAACTGGCGGTAAGTATTTTCTACAGGTTGCTTATCCGGCTCCATTGTCGCGCAGAACCTCAAGATTTCTACAAGCTTTCAGTTTTAACATGAAACTACCGTGAGACTCAATCATAGTGAAATAAAAACGGATCACTCACGTATATAAGTCGAGTTTAGCCCGATATGTTTCGGACTAATTCGTAGTCCTTCCTCTGGGAGCGCACGACCCAGCGGTGGCGAGACGCACACTGCGCGCCGCGGCTCTGCTCGCGCGACTACTAGACGCAGCTGACAGCGGCACACAACTACCCTCGTTTTCATCGTCATTATTATTATTGTAAAATGCAGGATAGCAGACTACACTGACCACATCACTCTGTAAACAACATCACTCGGTACTGGCGAGAGAAAAGTTTTTTATTCCGCGGAAATTACGTGAAGCCATTGAAATTAGTCGTCATCCCAATTTTAATCGTGATAGTGGATGGTCGGTGCCCCCAAGTTGGAAGACTGTGCTAAATACTGCGTCAACGGTGAATGTGAACGAGCCTTTACAGAGTGATGTGGTCAGTGTAGTGTGCTACCCTGCATTTGACAATAATAAAAATGACGATGAAAACGAGGGTAGTTGTGTGCCGCTGTCAGCTGCGTCTAGTAGTCGCGCGAGCAAAGCCGCGGCGCGCAGTGTGCGTCTCGCCGCCGCTGGGTCGTGCGCTCCCAGAGGAATCACTACAAATTAGTCCGAAACATGTCGGGCTAAACTCGACTTATATACGTGAGTGATCCGTTTTTATTTCACTAAGCTTTCAGTTCATTCGCAATAACTATAGGTACCAAAATTGTTCTGCTGTGCTGCATTTTTTACACTGGAGGGTCATAGATGTATCCATGAGCTTAAAAGTAGTGTAAACACCACAATATTATAATAGAACGATGTGTCCAGGCAGATGTTATGCCTGGGGACCGAAGTCCGAAAGAAGACAAACAATTGGGAAGTTTTATCTTTTGAGCAACTTGGAGCAACCAACTTTATAGAAATTTCGTAATCCGATGACTAGATGGCGCTGGGAGTCGCTACAAGTTCTCCTACTGGATCATAAATGGCGCCAAGGTCGCTACAAGTTCTCCTAATGGATCACAGATAGCGCCAAAGTCGATTACAAGCTGTTACGAATTTCTTGTAGATTAAATACGAGGCGGCCCTTCGGTCCAAGCTCCAAAATGTGCATAAGTACAGGATATTATGCAATACCTTGCAAGCAGCCTCGATGGTCTTGCAGAGCGCGCCGGAGGAGGGCTCCGCGTGGAACGCGTGCGCGACGTACAGGTCCTGCGCCGTGTGCACGATGAACGCGCAGCGCCGCACGTCGCGCCCGATGCCCAGGAACGACAGGTAGCGCACGCGGCACTCCACTATGGGGCTCGACTCCTGGGGAGAAAAGAGTAATGTGGCTAAGAGACTCGTGGGAAGAAATGGGTAATGTGGCTAGGAGACTCGTGGGAAGAAATGGGTAATGTGGCTAAGAGACTAGTGGGAAGAAATGGGTAATGTGGCTAAGAGACTCGTGGGAAGAAATGGGTAATGTGGCTAAGAGACTCGTGGGAAGAAATGGGTAATGTGGCTAGGAGACTCGTGGGAAGAAATGGGTAATGTGGCTAAGAGACTAGTGGGAAGAAATGGGTAATGTGGCTAAGAGACTCGTGGGAAGAAATGGGTAATGTGGCTAAGAGACTCGTGGGAAGAAATGGGTAATGTGGCTAAGAGACTCGTGGGAAGAAATGGGTAATGTGGCTAAGAGACTAGTGGGAAGAAAAGGGTAATGTGGCTAAGAGACTCGTGGGAAGAAATGGGTAATGTGGCTAAGAGACTCGTGGGAAGAAATGGGTAATGTGGCTAAGAGACTCGTGGGAAGAAATGGGTAATGTGGCTAAGAGACTCGTGGGAAGAAATGGGTAATGTGGCTAAGAGACTAGTGGGAAGAAATGGGTAATGTGGCTAAGAGACTCGTGGGAAGAAATGGGTAATGTGGCTAAGAGACTCGTGGGAAGAAATGGGTAATGTGGCTAAGAGACTCGTGGGAAGAAATGGGTAATGTGGCTAAGAGACTAGTGGGAAGAAAAGGGTAATGTGGCTAAGAGACTCGTGGGAAGAAATGGGTAATGTGGCTAAGAGACTCGTGGGAAGAAATGGGTAATGTGGCTAAGAGACTCGTGGGAAGAAATGGGTAATGTGGCTAA
This sequence comes from Clepsis dumicolana, assembly GCA_963691665.1. Classification (NCBI taxonomy): domain Eukaryota; kingdom Metazoa; phylum Arthropoda; class Insecta; order Lepidoptera; family Tortricidae; genus Clepsis; species Clepsis dumicolana. Next base: position 11,989,513 of record OY829524.1, read on the forward strand.
GAGACTCATGGGAAGAAATGGGTAATGTGGCCAAGAGACTCGTGGGAAGAAATGGGTAATGTGGCTAAGAGACTCGTGGGAAGAAAAGGGTAATGTGGCTAAGAGACTCGTGGGAAGAAATGGGTAATGTGGCTAAGAGACTCGTGGGAAGAAATGGGTAATGTGGCTAAGAGACTCGTGGAAAGAAATGGGTAATGTGGCTAAGAGACTCGTGGAAAGAAATGGGTAATGTGGCTAAGAGACTCGTGGGAAGGAAAGGGTAATGTGGCTAAGAGACTCTTGGGAAGAAAAGGGTAATGTGGTTAAGAGACTCGTGGGAAAAAAAGGGTAGTTAATGTGGCTGTGGCGAATTGCCATGTATCCAAAGCGAAGTAAGTCTGTCAGGTTGGATGCATGGCAACTCAGAGACAGGACTGACTAGCGGTCAAGAGGACGTTCTGCCTCCCGAGATGTTCGATCCATCAATCTCCACGCGATTGTTACGAGATCCGGCCTTCGATACACCATGTATAAAATAGTTGTTACGCTGCTCCATAGTGCTGAGTTCACGTGTAATAAATTCGCGGAAAGAGTCAAGTGGCGGTTTTATTCAAGGAGCCTGTAGGTATCCAGTAAGAAACACCCTCTCCGGTAGTGTCTGGAGGAGACACTAAATGGCTAAGATCTGTGATGGGTTTTAAAAGAAAACGAAGTACTCACAGTACTTAATTTCTGTTTTTTTTTATGCGTGAAAAAAAAATCTAAATAAAATTCCTGAAAAACACATCGAAATGTTTTGAGAAACGGATAGAACGGTCCGAAACGCTAGCTCACCCCTTCCTCAGTGATGGTGATCATGGAGGGCGCGACGGCGACGGCGACGGCGCGCCAGGCGGGCGGCGCGCGCGCAGCCGCCAGCCGCTCTAGCGCGTCGTTCAGCACGTCCATGCCGGTGGCGCGCGGCACCTCGGCGCTGCCCAGGTAGCGCGCGCGCACCGTCTTGCGCGGCTCCTCCATCGGCGTCGGGAACGAGGCCCCTGGGGGGACAACATGTTACGTGGGACTAGTAACTAGGTTACGAGTAGGGTTATCACTCGTTTCTGAGACCCTTTAACGTGACGTCCCGCTCAGGGTGTGTGCGGGACGCTATAATGAAATGTTCTCTTGTGCCCGAAATTACACCGGCTGTCTTACTCTCCACTCCGCAACACAACAGTGCAAGCACTACTGCTTAGCGGGTGAGATGGTGGTAGCGATCCGGACGGACCTCGCACAAGGTCATACCAGGAGTTCAAGAGCTAGCAGAAGTCTCACCGGAGAGCGGCCGGGGGCGACGCGCCGCCGGCAGGTCGGTGGGGCGCGGCGGCGGCTGCAGGCTGCGCTCGATCATGATGCGCTTGCAGATGTCGCGCAGAGCGTTCGCGATGGAGCGCGCCGGCGCCTCGCAGCGGAACACGTGGCACATGTGGCGCCGCGTCGCGCGGTCCCGCGCTACGTACGCGAAGTCCCTGAAAGACGCGGGGTTGAAGGCGCTTGGTTGCCAAATCGAATGAGGTATTAATTTTTTTGGGATTTTGGGACTTGAAACAAAAATAAAATCAAATTAAAGTAAATATTATATAAAACACAAACATTTTACATTATTGTTATAATCGTCCAACGATAACTCTGCATAAGATATTAATTGGCAACCCAGAAAAATCACGCTGTGGTAATACTCTTTTCATGTCACACATACAGAGGGTCGGAGCGGCAACGTTTCGCTTCACGATAATTCGAAACATAAAATTAAGTATTGTTTTATAAAAATTAAGTGGTTTTTCGGGAGATTTTTGACTTTGCCGGGAGTCGGGAGGACATTCAAAAATTCGAGAGAATGCCGCCAAATCCCGACCACCTGGCAACCCTTATGGCTGGATGGGGTTAGGATGGATGATTGCTACATTGACTTTGCTAGAACAGGGTTATGGCGAGTCAAAAATCGACTAGGATCAAATTCAATTTTTTTATTCACAGAGAACATGGTACAATAAGATCTTATATGATAAGGTAATTAGGTATCATATATATCGCTAGTGTCGAAAGGGGTCCATCAGTCATTCTCCATCAATGGAGAGACAAGCTACTGGCCTGTGATTGCTGGAAATTGTCAGATAGCGATCCTGCGGATTTTGGACTCGTTATAGCCCAGCGCTCTCATGAAAGTGGGTGTGACACCTGAGTGTTGTTTACTGTCTTTTATACTTGTGACGTGAATGACGATGTACAATTACCATTACACCATTAAAACCCGGTTTTCTACTCAATGCCTTTTCAAACTTTTTTCATTTACGGGTTACACATTCATATTAAGACAATAAGTGTTACCATTGAGCCGTAGACAATTACTAGAGGAAATAACGCCTGTTTTAATTAGAAAATCGCAAAGGGACTCAACGAAGAGTTGGGCTCTGTAAAACATCTATCTAAGAAACGGCCATGAGTTAAGTACCTAATCTGTATTGGGCAAATACTTTTACCACCCTTAAGAGAAAATATGTGTTACTCAACCATCGAAGCAAGACAATTGTTTGTAATGAACCAATAGAATGAGGTGCAGGAAATGTAGGGGATGAAGGTGCCACAATCACGTACACAATTCCTAACAATTTTGTCTATTTACCTTTCGCTGTTCCACGATAGCAAAGTAACAGAAGGAAACATTAAAGTCACAATCAAGTCAAGTCACAGTCATTCGTTCAACAGTAAGTACGCGCGATTTCACATCAGGTGCAGACCACATGCTAAGCTTTGGGGTCTAAACCAGCTCAAGCTATTGGGTTTCGTTGTCACTATGTTTGCCCTCTTGCATCGGGGCCAGCGCAAAGAGGTCTTGCATAACGACAAAGGAGAAAAGCAGTAAAACTCGGTCTTGAAGTCAGACCAACACCTGGTAACGTCAGTGATGCAGTTACAGCAGCAAAGGAACCGCCTGGTGCCAATTTAGAGGTTAAGACAATGATCTGGACAGATCTTGCACAAGGGGTATCCATTCATTTGGGAAAAAAATGTTTGCCAAACTGATTCATTTCCTAAAATGTTTTTTTTTTTGTAAATATTTATTTCAGGGCCATCTCGTAGAACCCTTAGGTTAGGTTAGGTCTGTTTTATAAAAATCCTGAAATATTTACAGTTTCGGAAAAAAAAGCATTTTGGAAATGAAACAGTTTGGCAATAGTTTTTTGGCAAATATTAGTAAACCTGCACAAGGTCTTGTTTTTTGCAAACTTTGACTGCATCCTCGCAGACGTTGGTACAAACTTTGCGGTCTCTGAGAAACGTTTAGGTCACAACATGAAGTCGCGCGTCTCAAAAGCCTTCTTACCGTCCATTGTCTCTGCCGACGCCCCATACGCGAATGGTGTGGATGGGCTGCGTGTGAAGTGTGTTCAGACTCTCCGGGTCGATCAGTTTTAGGGCTCCATCGTCGAGGTCCATGAAGAGGTCTTTGCCCTGAAAAAGATTGAGACGATAAAGTGTGTGGCCTAGAATGTGTCCTTGCGGCAATACGCTTTTGTAAAGATTAGAAGCTAGCAGGAAAAGATCATGATGCTTAAACTTGTCAGGTGTCTCATTAATTTACTCTGTACCATCAGAAAAGAGAACCTTTTCTAAATGGCAACATGTAGTAATTTTAAAGTGTCTTTTGTTTTGTACTTATATCGCATGGAAGATGCATATCTTTCATGTCCTCTTTAAGGAGCATCACACCAAAAGACGCTGCTGTTAAGCATGTGCTGTCATTTTTTGATTCTGAAATTCAAAAGCCGCAGAATCTCCCATAGACCTTTTTAGCAGCCTCGTAAGGTTCCTTCCTAGAAGTAAAGATAGTACTCACATCACCCCAGCGGCCGACTTGGTCGAGCAGATCATTCCGCCCCAGACTGAGGTCGACAATGCACTTGTTGACGGCACGGCTGGACCGTTCCGGGGTCAGATCGGCCTCGGAGATCTCGACCCAGCCCAAGGAACGCACGAAGAAGCGAACTGCGCGCGCGCTGTCGGGCTCAGGGCGAGCGGGGAAGCTGCGTCGTCTGCGGAGTTTCAATTTAGAATTATTAAGAATGTGTTCAAAAGCCAGATGCTAGATGATGATTTTTAGGCATTTGTAGATTGAATCAACTGTGAAATTGATGCTGATGATGAAAATTTTACTTGGATCTGGTATTGGATGGAGCAGTGGCCGGTGCCCTTACTACGATACTATTCTATCTACTCCCAAGAACCAGAAAAGATGTTTGCAAGATATGTTTTAGGAGCATCTTACACACCCTTAGTACAACTTGAGTTATAGTTACCTAAGTACACAAGTTTAACACTTATTTTTTCAATGTGCCTAGCCATTTTACATATACCTACTTCTCCTCAAGGTCAGCGTACCATAAGCCAATTGGACAATATAAATAAGTAAAAACTAAAAGAACCAATCCTCACTTGTAAGACATCTCCTCCTTCCGTTTCCTCTCGGCCTCCTGATCAACGTGGTCCAGCGCGCCGCTGGTCGTGCTCCGGGTGACAGATGACGTCATGACTCCCTCGTACTTGTTCACTTCTGACAAGTTCGAGACGTCCCGCACCATGGAGATGCGGGACTCTTTGGCTTCCACTGGCAGCAACTTCGGGATCTCTCGCTGTATCGTACCGCTCTTTATGTGCCAGTAGTAGGGGCCGTCCATGTCTGGAAGAGAAAATTTTGAGAGAATTGAGAGAGAAGAAAGAGAAAAACAGTTGACTTCCAGTTTTTTCTACAGTATGAAGTTAGGATCAAGATTACCCTTGGCCTACTCATCTCTTGTCATACTTTAACTTACTCCCTCAGATCAAGCCACTTAGGTATAGGTTTCGCTATTTCTTTCTCGCAGGTATTGTACCGTTAGACAAAAAACTATGGCGAACAGCAAATGCATCAACATTCCCGGATCGAGACAACTTAGGTCCCTAAACCCTTTAAACACTACCCTACCTATTCTTTAAAACGCTGGCAACGCCCTGTGATTCCTCCCCTATTGCAGGTGACCCGCTCGTTTGCCCCCTCTTATACAGGCTGTCCCAAGAAATAGTGTCAAACGGATGTCCAGGGGTGCAGAGCACTTCAAGGGGTATCCGATTCAACCGTATGTATGTTCCACGATTTTTGATAGTTTAGGAGTTATGACCTATATAAAAAACCGGACAAGTGCGAGTCGGACTCGCGCACGATGGTTCCGTAGAAAGATTTTAACGCTTTTCCCCAGTGTTTTAAGAAGTCCAGTGTCAGCAGAACCCTGCTCCTAAGCAAAATGTATGCAGTGTGGGTCAACTTATATTGGTCTGCGAAATCTATAGACAGGTATAAAAATTCAAGATTTTGAGAATTTTCTGAGTGGTTGTGCTGTAAGAGCTAATACCAAATTTTAAGTTTCTAGGACAACTGGAAGCACCCTTTGGGTTTTCGGATTTTGGCAATTTGTATGGAAGTAGCCTTTTTAATGGCTGTATCTTTTGATTGCGTTGACTTAGAATGTTGATTTTCTCACAGCTTAAAGGGACCGCAGTCTTGAGTATTTGATATTAATTTCAGCCTGCTACCTCCACGCGTTCCAGAGAAAAAGGGTCTTGACAGACAGACAGACAGACGGACAACAAAGTGATCCTATAAGGGTTCCGTTTTTTCTTTTGAGGTACGGAACCCTAAAAAGGGGAAGTACCTTCATGTTTCTCCCAGCCCGGAGGCAGCGGTGGTTCCTTCTTAGCCCGCAGCTTGACCGGGATGGCGTAGAGGTCATCGTTGGGCCCCTCCGCGGAGTGTGGCACCGCCGCGTGCCTCTTCTCGCTGTCCTCCTGGTCGGCGCGCTCCTTCTCCGGAGGGGGGGATTCTTCTCCGCCATTTTGGAGGGGCGTGAGGATCCCGCTTTTTTCACTAGAAGAGAGAGATGATCTGAGTGATGTAATGAGTAGCAAGCAGTAACGTGAGGGGTTTAGCTGTCCAGCTGTTTTGCGCGTTATATCATCATCGTCATCACATCACCAGCTTTGTTTTATGTCACAGCAGGGCACGGGCCTCCTCCCAGAATGAGAGGGCTTGGGCTATAGTTCCCACGTGGGCGCAGTGCGGATTGGGAACTTCACACATTGAATTGTTTCGCAGGAGTGTGCAGGTGTACTCACGATGTATACCGTCGCCGAAAATCTCCAGATAAATTTTGCAAACAAAATTTTGCACATGAATTCAGAATAATTCAGAAGTGCGAGCCGGGGCAGGAACCCACGACCCTCCACTTGAGAGGCTGTTGGTCAAACCACTAGGCTATCACGGCTTTTTTTTTATCAAAAGTAGCCTAAACGTAGCTCTAACCGTAAGGGTTGCTAACTTAATAATAAGCTAGAATGCGACCACGAGATGGAACGACGATCTAGTAAAGATCGCGGGACCGCGGTGGATGTGGAAAGCAGTGGACGTCTTTCGGCTGACATGACGATGATGATGATGCGACCACGGCTACCCTCTGATGTTTGTAGATAAGAAGTACTGACCAGAAAATTTTCCTATTAAATAATTTTGAAAGCAAGTTATTATCTGTGGTCGGGTTTTAGTTTAAAAACTTTCTCTAAGTTTTAGTCGAGACCATGACTTAGGTACTGAGCTAGATTTGAATCAACTCGAAAAAAAATGTTGACTCACACCAAGTGACATCAGCGCAATAAGGCAATCGGCCTTAACCAGACAAAGCCATTAAATAAACTATACCTAATGTGACTCAGACGGACAGACAGACAATCGTCTGTCTCAATGTCGAAATCAAATAAAATACTCCACCAGGCCGCCACTCGGTGTTTTTCGTCCCAAAAACACTGAGTAGTTTACTGGAGGAGTTTGTGTAGTACAATAATTGTGTATTTGACGACCGGATGGCCTAGTGGTTAGCGACCCTGACTATGAAGCTTGAGGTCCCGGGTTCGAAACCCGGTCGGGGCAGATGTTTGTATGATGAATACGAATGTTTGTTCTCGGGGGATGTTTAATAAGTATATAAGCATGTATTTATCTATATAAGTACGTTTATCAGTTGTCTAGTACCTCAAGTCAATTGGTGTCAATTTGTCCCATGATGATATATTTATATGTAACAGATTATGTTTCGCACCCGTGAAAGAGTAAGAAGTGGCTAGTTTCCCAATCCCTCAGGAGAAAAATCCCTTAGAAAAATCCCACCTTGGTCACCTGGGGTTAGAAGCGACTATGGAGTTATTGCGTTCATTTGAAGTATTTTTAACAACGTGAATAAAACGGCAGGAGCTATTGTTATGATTCACGTTGTTTAAAAAATACTTCAAATGAACGCAATAACCCCATAGTCGCTTTTACCCCAGGAGACCATTCTAAAATGTGTCTTATATTGTACATTTCGCGTGCCCAATACTTTGAAATAAAGGAAATAGGACCAATCGAGAAACATTTATTAAACTTAAAAAATCTCCACCGGTACTGTTCCTCTTCATGAGCATTTAAGTTAACACTTTAATTACTACACAAACACAAACGCTCCGAAGGAACAAAAGCATCAGAGTTAACAAAAAGTCAATAAAGAATAAACCAAATGGGCAAACCAATTACACAGGTTTAATTTCGCGAAACGCAATTGTACGAAGACAACCGGATTGGCGAGTTACGCTAACTTGGTGAATAATTAACGAATGCGCAAATAGCCTGTAAGTTATTTTTTTATAGAATATTTTGTACCACTAGACTAATGACGTATTATCTGTTGGAGGTCGATTTTTGAATCTACCCGGTGACTAAATTCTCATCCATGACATTGATGATGCTATTTGCCAAAAGCCTTTATTTTTTAATGTCATCCACGTGCCTACTAACATGCCGCTAATTTGCGTTTCTGTCATAGACAAGCATGTCAACATTTTTAGATTGAGGTTAGCTGTCACTGCCAGTGGTCAAGAAGTCACTCAGCGATCTCCGATTTTCCGATCAGCGATTTACGAGTGGGTATGCATTTCTCGTCACCGGTGAGATTCAAAAATAATAATAATAACTTTTTAGGAATCACTGAATTTAGTCACCGATTCAAAAACCGACCCCCTGGACTTGTTTGGGCCCATTGGGACTTTGGCACTTTCGGATAGTGGGCCTTATGACAATGCACTGTTATGTTTTTCCTTTATTTTACACTAGGTACCGAAGGAGCCTCATGAGAAAGAGAGAGAGAGAGAAACGTTTATTCACATACAGAGAAATAAAACAGTAGGTACATTTGAAAGAATAGGAATACAACAGAACATATAGCTATCTTATAACAATACAATAATTTGCACCAAACGATATGAAATGGGCCCCACTCAGCATAATTCTCATCAAGCTGTGGTCCAGGCCACTTGCCCAGAGTGGCCAATTGGAAACATGGGCCCGTCAAGAACATAGGTAAATGGGCCATTTAACGGAAAGATGTACATCTTTTTATTTTTATTTTTTTATTATATGTCTACATAAAATCGCGAGCACTATCGATTTTAATAGGTAAAAAAAAAGTCCCAAAATTTTCATACATTTTTGTACGTCCATTCCACTTCCATTCCGGTACTCTCATATATAATAAGTGCAATTTGAAAAGGGCAACGGAATGGGACACAATATTTTGGGACACTATTTTTCACCTATTAAAATATATAGTGCTCGTGATTCTAAGTAGATATATCACAAAAAAAACTGGTCTCTTGCAAACGCAATGAAACATGCTCTATCTAAATACAATTTTTGTATGATTTGTATTTGAATGAATACAGAAAAATACATCTACCGTGGTCGTCTTCAGGCAAATAATGTTGAACTATTTATAAACAGATCTAAAATACACGGGCGCAAATGCGCGTACTTACTGTACCAAAATGCAAGTAAGCAGTTAATACCAGTACTCGTAAGCGGTATTAAGTAGCCGACGCCACGTAATTTCCCAAGGTGGTACTACAATAAGCACTGCGCCGCCATTTACGAGAATTTGCTTGTCCTTTAAAGAGCACCTCACGGATGTACCTAAGTACCACTGATTTTCTACGATAACCAAGTGTCTGATAACTGGCGCAATTTTTTATGCTTTAAAATGAAGACTAACTTTCCCCTACGTACACGTACATACATACATTCATAAATTAGTGGCTCTGTCAGCTGTAGACCTCATTTTTGAATATTTTCCGTTTTTTTTATTTAAAAAACGAATCGATAAAAGAAATCTATACGAGTAAGTAGTAATCGAACCAGATCACAAAATTTCACGAAGATCGGGACATTTTTTAACATTTTTATTTTATTTTCTATAGAAAAAATCCAAAAAGAGAATCGACAAAAAAATGTAGACATTGATGGATAATGGTTCAAAACAAATATGTTTTAAGTAAAACTTATATTGCTAATGATATTTGACATTCAGTTTAGGTATGACCATTTGGTTTATGACATAATTTTGAGTAACTGGTAGATAAATTCATAGATGACGTTTGTGCTATGTACGTACTGCTTATGTATCTTATGCAGATCTTATGAGAATACGTTGCCAAGTACCTATAGGGTTATACCTATGTAGTGGTTAGATTATTTACTTATGGAATAAAATGTTACAATTCAAAACTTACTTCGATTTCGTTACAGGTGACGCAGCCTCGTCTTCCACTCTGAAATGAAACAACACTCGTTAAAATACATTAAGCGCAATACATATTTAAATACTCAGGCATAAGTATAACCTACTTCGAAAATACGCGAAAGCAAAAACCGGAGCAGTACGAACAAGATCGAAATAATTAAAACACATACATATTTATGAACACACCGTTATTGTGCGTTTGTGTACCGAATCAAGGAAATATTTTGCCGGAGTGCGTAGTCAAGGCACATTATTTTTGTATTTAGATACAGTAAGTACACATATTATTCGATCACCCATGCCTTTTGGTTTGATAAATACACGGAAAGAACATGTCCACTCACTTTATTTTAAACGAGATTATAATCTCAAATTGTAGAGCATATAACTATTTATGGAACTTGTCTTAAAAAAGTTTTTTATCACATTAAAAAAATATGTACTTATACGAAAATTATATTATAGTTAAATTACATCGTTCCAAACTTTCAAATCGCGATGACTCAAGTAACTAGACTTTTTCTTTCCGTGTACCCTTCATATTTTAAGAACGTATGACAGTTAAATATTGTAGGTTAAGAATCGATGTGCAGTGTTAAGTACAAATTCGCTAATTTTCTGTTGAATCTCTAATAAGCTCTTGGCTTAGGTATTACATGGATCTCTGTTTGCAAGATTGATGCTTATCCTACCAGATGCCCTAATGGAAAGTGGGAGATGGGGCCAAAGATGTAAGTTATTGGTGCAAAATCAAAGTCAAAGTATTTTTATTGTAGACTGTGGGTACATAAATACAACAGTTGTTAAATGTGCAGTATCTACTGATTCCAGTGAGAGCTTATCTGAGAACTGAAAAATCGGTCGAATGCCGAAAATATTAATAAATATGTTGCTTATAAAAAATTAGCCATGGTGGTGAACGTAGAGTATCTCTACTTTCAAATAAGAGCTCTGGCCAAGTTCAACGCTCTCTACACAATAAGGCTGCGAAGTAAAAAAACGCAGCGCTCACAAAAACCCCTAATTTACCTACAGCTCTCCTGGTGTCAATATTTCACCAAATTCAGACATAAAAGATCTTTTCCGTCTCTTCCAACCACATGCCCTTTTATTCGTCGTTCTTGGCCCAAACTTGGCCACTTGGCACTTAGCACTCCATCCGTGGCCAAACTTGGCGCATTCCCTCTAAATTAGGGTTCTTCATGGCCTATAAGAATACTAATTGTGCCAAATTCTGCGCTGTCCGTGGGCCTATACCCAATTTGCTTAATTCCCGCCAAAGTTGGGAATTTTGAGGTCGATGGACTGAAAACAGGTTCTCGAGAGCCGGGGTGACTGTAAATTTGTTAAAATCCCACTTTGTCTAAGTTTCCTTAATTTTTAGGGTTCCGTACCTCGAAAGGAAAAAACGGAACCCTTATAGGATCACTTTGTTGTCCGTCTGTCTGTCTGTCTGTCAAGACCCTTTTTCTCTGGAACGCGTGGAGGTAGCATGCTGAAATTGGTATCAAATACCTGCGGTCCCTTGAAGCTGTGTAAAAATCACGCGACACACACAAAGTGAACGCAACCAAAAGATACAGTCATTACAAAACCTATTTCCATACAAATCGCCGTACTGAGAAAACCTAAAGGGTACTTCCAGTTGTCCTAGAAACTTGATATTTGGTATGAAGGTAGCTCTTATAGCACAACCACTCGGAAAAGTCTCAAAATCTTAAATTTTTATGTCTGTACCAATATAAGTTGACCCCACACTGCGTACATTTTGCTTAGGAGCAGGGCTCTGCTAACACTGGACTTCTTAAAACACTGGGGAAAGGCGTTAAAATCTTTCTACGGAACCCTCGTGCGCGAGTCCGACTCGCACTTGTCCGGTTTTTGAAGACCTGGGCCGTGTTTTATAAACCTACGGGCTACAGGTTACAAGTCTACAGGAAACAGTTACCTGTAATGCACTATGTACAATTACAGGTGTTTTTTAAAGACACACGGAAAGCTACACTTGTAATACGGTATTGTAAATCTCGACTACAAGTAAATTCTACAAGTGTAATGGACATCACTAATTTAAAAAAAAGTGTCTGCCAAAAATTACAAATACGCAGAGGTCTTTTATCTATTGCATATTAAAAATACCCACGAAAATCGTGTTAATTGCACTATTTATAAGTCAAGAACGGCTGGACCGATTTTTATGATCTTTCGTTTGTTGGATTAATCTTTGCTTCGAATAGCAGGATAGGTATTAATAGAGGGGAAAATTTCACGAGAAAAAAAAAAAGAAGTTCATTTTCTCATAGGTACATTTTCTATGGAATGACCTATGGCGGTACGAAGTTCGCGGTTTGGCTAGTAAAGTATATATATTCTAAGCAATGGCAAAAAACGGCCAAAAAATGCATGTCAACGATTGCATAATACTCCAGTGCATACAGACAGGTGCTCAATGAATCATTTTGATTACTCGACGATTCTAATGAGCTCGCAATTTCTTGCAGAATCTAGTCTACTTAGTCTATTTGCGTACAGTTCATTCTGGACCTTTCATTGTAATATTGAAAAGGTGTGTCAAAATCTGTATTTATTCGTGGCCAAAACTCCCTAGTCCTATGCTGCCGTGGACTCTCTTCTTCGAGTCCGACTCAGACGAGTTCCTCAATAAACGAATCATTCCTTGACCTTTAGTTTAATAACTTGAAGAAGAGATAGATAGGTAAATAGAACGATTGATTTGGTACTGATCAAGACAACTAATTCAAAAATTTGTACACCTGTAGCCATTGTTACAGGTCTCAAGACGTACGTAAGTTTTCGTTACAATTTTGCAATGCTACAGTTGTATTTTACAATATTTTTAAAAAACGCTTATTCGATTATGAATTTAAAACTATAAAAGGTCAGTTTTTGTCTATGATACGGCTACAGGCGCCCGTACTTGTAGCTTGTAAAATTGTAGCACAGTACTTTTGTAAATTGTAAAAAACAGGACAAGTGTTGCCAATAAACGCCTGTAAAATTGTAACTTGTAGGTTTATAAAACACGGCCCTGTTATTACTCAAGTTTATAAACTATAGTGAGGATTCATAAAACACCTAACAGCGTTACTGCTCAACGCGCTATATCATACTCACTGCGGGCTTTTGGTTCAGAACGTCTAGTGTAACCAACGACCAAAAAACGTTTCGAACGCGTTCGCGTTTACGTCAGAATTACTACGGGCACATTAGCAGCGTTCACTAGTGGCACGTATCGACAACAAACAATTTTGACATAATAACGCAATTACGCGTTCGAGATGTGTTTTTTTGTCTACGCAAAATGTCAGCCTTATAGGGCCAAGGGTTTCAGCTGTGTGTTTTCTGTCAGTAACAGAAGAATTTTATAAGTTATTTGATACAGTAAAAACCAGGCTCCATTTCACCAACTTTACAAATATCAGATTACAATGACAATTCTGTGTTAATGCTGACTTGAATAGCTTTTGTTTTAGCGCGCTTCATATTAGCAATGGAATGTAGATCGAATTGTCATAACATTGTAATCTGACATTTGTAAAGTTGGTGAAATAGGGACCTAAACGTGTAAAACCATGTGTGTGTGTATGTATGTGTGTGTGTTTGTGTGTGTGTGTGTGAGGTTGGTTGAATTGAAACACGTCCTTATTTGCACATTAAATTCCTGTAGGTAATGTCTCAATACTGTTTTGTCAACAGCTTTTGTACATTCCATCTAACATTTTCTCAGCACAGAATGGACCATGAAGTCGTACAGGGCATTCAAATTTAAATTCGTTACAGTATTCACTTTCGAGTGAATGCATTGCGTTTTACGACCAAGCAGCGGTGGTAAAAGTAACCTCTCTCTAAAGAAAACACCTTTCCATTGAATTTCCAGGTAAATAGGAAAGGTAAATAAGTATATAGGAAATGTTTGCTGACCAAAGAAAGAAATGTTTTAGCTTGGGGCTCGTATTACATTTGTCGTATGCAATAACAGGGACTATGAAAGCGGGTGACTTAATTGCAAACTTTTGGGGTAGGTATTTCATTGTTATGGAAGTAAGAAAATTGTTTGTTTCGCTACCGTCGAAGCGTATGCTCCCAGAGGAAAGACTACGGATTAGTCCGAAACAAGTCGTTCTGTACTCGACTGACATACGTAGGTGATTCGTATGTTTCACTATGACGTATCTATTACAGTTATTTTTAATGTTGGTCTTAAGAACGTGAATGATTTGCTGCTTTTTAATCCCAAAGCAATGTTTAGTTGATACCCCTCTGAACGTAAACTAGTCAATTTCAGGTTTCTTTGTTATCTTTCCCATTGATTGATTGAGATCTATTTATATACTTACGGTTGAGTCTCAAGGTAGTTTCATGGTAAAAGTTATATATGGTTAAATAGCTTCAAAAAACTCTTTTTTGTGGTCTATAGGTATATTCTTTGCTCTCTATATTCTAGCCTACCAACTCTTCATTTTCATCCACTTGTCCACGAGAAAGTTAAGTGTTAAAACTTTAAACCGCAAGTCTGTTTTAACTGGAAAGTTTAACCCGATGTAAGTAAGTTGGAAAACTCAAGTTTTAAATGGGAAAACACGTAGTTCGCGTTCCAGAAAATGTTGGAAAAATCGGAATCCATTCGGCACTAGACACAAAAGAGTACGTGAGTGTTTCTAGTTCTATACCACTTGAAAAATTGAAAAGTTTACGGGGATTTGAGTGAGGAGCGGCAGCGGGAGCGGGTTTTAATTTTCGTGTTCTTGGCAAGACTCCTTTGTGGTCACTAATAGCATAAATTCTATGGTAATATGGTTTGTAATCTATTTAGTTTATTTTACATCCGTGTTTAGGTATCTCGAAATAAATACAAGCGGGCTAAAACGGAGACCGCGGGTATTAACTTGCAGATTGCGCTATACATGCATCTGTTTGTATCGGCGTAGTTAAAAACAAGTAAGAGTGGAAAATTGAATAACTGTCATCACAAATACAATCCGTATTACAGGATTTTCTGATGATTTTTTATATTGGTCGCTTCTGTGTCATTCACTAATCACAAACGTTTCGATTTCAGATAATAATTAAGCCATTGTAAAATCCTTGAATGTACCTATTTGTGTGTTCAAAAACAACGGTCGTTTTAAATAGGTATAGCAGCTTTGCCAACGCTCAAAGTACATTTTTTTGGTCCTTTAATCTTGTCATACACTTGAAGTCCGCTTGCCCCCTTTACTTAAACCACACAAATACCCGAAGTAATGCTAGTGTTCGTTGAAATACGAATTTACCGTCGTCGTGAAAGAGCACGAGCGATCGAGCGCAATGCAAGATGTAACTGGCAATTGCTTTTTAGGGTTCCGTACCTCAAAAGGAAAAAACGGAACCCTTATAGGATCACTTTGTTGTCCGTCTGTCTGTTTGTCTGTCTGTCTGTCAAGGCCCTTTTTCTCTGGAACGCTTGGAGGTAGCATGCTGAAATTAATATCAAATACTCAAGTCTGCGGTCCCTTGAAGCTGTGAAAAAATCAACCTTCCACGTGAACGCAATCAAAAGATACAGTCATTAAAAAGGTGGTTTCCATACAAATCGCCATACTGAAAAAACCTAAACCTAAAGGGTACTTCCAGTTGTCCTAGAAACTTGAAGTTTGGTATGAAGGTAGCTCTTATAGCACAACCACTCCAAAAAGTCCCAAAATCTTAAATTTTTATGTCTGTCTGTAGATTTCGCAGACCAATATAAGTTGACCCCACACTGCGTACATTTTGCTTAGGAGCAGGGCTCTGCTAACACTGCACTTCTTAAACGCAGTATGCGTTAAAATCTTTCCACTGAACCCTCGTGCGCGAGTCCGACTCGCACTTGGCCGGTTTTTTTTAATCGGATACTTATTCTTGTTAAAAGAGGGGGTATTAGGAGATGTAGCGTGCAAAGTGGAAATGAATGCCAGTTGGTGGTAGTTGAGTTCTGAAGGTTTCTTTTTATTGAGTACTGAGTAGGTCGTTCTGACGTTGGCTAGAGTCCGACAATGGGTGGACACTCCAATATGAATTCTTATTACTTTAACACTGTGTCTGAGTGCGTGTGTCACACAGTGCCCCAAAATGATATACTGAATGTGGATTAAATCAATACTGGCGGGAACGGAGAGTCACCACTATTTTTTTCTTTTTTTTATATAAAGCAATCCCAAGCAGCACACAAGCGTTCTTAACATCAATAAACCAGCTCACTTAGAACTTAAGAGTTCTTTTAGAGACTTACAAGAGTGGCAAACAAGGTTTTTACCTTTATAAAAGTGATTTGTCAGATTTTACACAGCAGAATCTGTATAAAATCTGTATAAATGTCGCTAGTTTAATAATATATTATTGCAAACTAATTGCACAAAAGTATAAAGTGTAGACAATTTTATATACCCACTGTCTAGTACAGGTAGCGCTTGTACTATATTAAAATATAGATACAAATATGTCTTAACTTACGGCAAAGGCAAAGCACAGAAGCCGCCATATTTATGCAACCACTATATCTATAGATACATAATAAGATAAAGTCAATGCATCTAGAATTGCAATTGTCCAGGAATGCACCTGGGATGAACCCGAGACGTGATTCAAATCAAAATATGGATGGGTGTCTACAAGGAAATTGTGGTTTGCAGTTTATTTTGTTTATAGTCAGGACATGGTCAGAACGGTTCCTCCCAATCCAAGGCATAATTTTTTTTTTTGTATATAAACCTCCCGTATAGGCTTTATAGAACCAGTCTGGTTAATTTTATCTTTCAGCTACTTACAATGAAGAAACGCAATTTTTTTTATGGTCATCGTCGTTTCTCAAAAAAGCCGAGCATTGGTATGATTATAGGTACTACCACGATCTGAGATTTCGCGAACTATATTTAAAGGTACAAACGATATCTATCCAGAAACGATTTTTAATCTCCCGTTACACATCGATTCACGGTTTCTGAACCGATGGATCGGATTTCTGAACGAACTCCGAACAAACAACATTAATTTCACATTTTTACGACGCTGCTCGACTCTAATAGGGCATAAATTGAAACTGCTCTGCAATGGCTCGTTAAAGAGAATTTAAGGGCGTTTTAGGTCATGGAGCCAATCATGGCCTCAATACTTAGTGAATGCGGGTTTTTTGGTACAAAAGGCGAGAGAGAAGATGTACCTACCTAGTATTTAAAAACCTGAAATTAATTAAGTAGAGAGTTATGCTCGCGTCAATAGTATAACCGTGCCTCTGCTTGTTCTTCCGTCGGAATTTTGGCTTCCCCAATACTCATAAATATCTCATATATCAGCCATCATACGTCCACTGCTGGACATAGGCCTTCCCCAAGGATCTCCAGGAGTATCGGTTTTGTGCTACCCGCAGCCAATGACTTCCGGCGATCTTTACCAGATCATTCGTCCACCTCGCGGGAGGCCTACCAACACTCCGCTTTCCGGAACGCGGACGCCACTCTAGAACCTTACGGCCCTAACCATCAGAGGCCATCACAGGGTCGAGCACGACTTTACGAACGCTGCGTAACGTAACGGTTATCGTATCAAGATCGAGAAACCTCATACTAAATTTTAGTTCCAAATACGTTCACGGGCGGGTGCTTTTCCAAACGTCATACAAACTCGACAACGTTTACTATTCGATTTTACGTGACGCAGGTTTCTAAAAGTCGTGCTCGACCCACAGTTCTACGAGCAATATTTATGGCATAATTATTATTGTTTAGTTGTTTTACTTATGATAATATAATTATGCCATAAATATGGTTACCCAACACAAATTACACACTACGTCACAACCACCGTAAAAAAACTTGTCAGCAGTAAACGAAATGTAATTTCAAACTAAGATTGTTGTATAGTGAATGCTATAAAGTTAAAATGTAGCAAGTTAGCGGCGCCGGCGCCGAGTGCAGGCGAATACATCACGTACCGCATTACGGCGGGTTATTAAAGGGTTAAGTCATGAGCGACGAGCGGGATGGCTGAAATCGTAAAACAGTGTGATTATTAGAGAGCGGAATTGAATTAGCTATTATTACAGTAACTAGTCGGCATATGACTAGCGCAATTTGTTATTCTTGCAACAAACTATTATCTAAAGAAAAATATTTTATTCTAGTTAAAAGAGTTTTTTAAACAGCTCAAACATAATACACAGTCTAATTTATTAGAAAATTAAACTATTTCAAAAAGTAAGTTTTACCGTTTTTGTCGAAAATTTTCAAAAGCTTCCATATACTTTTTTCTTTTTCGGTCCGATAAATTACATTCTTTTCAAAACCGCTTCCGCTCCCCCTCCCTCCTCCCCCTCGCCCCACACCACACAACATTATTATCGCTCGCAGCGGATGTAGTTCCGTCTCGTGCGGGGCCATAAAGTCGGCGTTTCGTCCGCTAAGCGCTGATAGCGGTTTAATAAAACGCGACTTACTAAAGGTTGAACTGTTGACATTTCCAGGTATTAAGAAATACGTACGGGTGAGCTGTTTTTATTAGTTTATTTATTGTGTGAGTAAGGCATAGCAGCACTGTAATATGACTGTGGGTTTACAGTTTACTACAGGCAGTGATATTACATATAAAAAGAGGTAGATCTATATGTCATCAGTACGCCGAAAATGAGGCGCAAAAAAGGCTACAAAAGCCTCTTTGGCCACAATCTCTCTCAAAAAGGTCCAAAGTTGCGCGCAAATGTCAAAATGCTCGGAACATGTTTTTCGATTGTCTTGTGAGCATATGACGTAACTTTACTTATAATATCATTGACTACAGGCATATAAAGTCTTACCGTGAAGTATTATTTAATTAAATTAAATTATGAAATATCTCTACTTATAGTTTATGTTTTATTACTGATAAAAAATAAATAATTGAAGGTGTTTAATTTTGTTACGAGAAAGTAGGCCGTATAAATGTACACCTTTGCCTGTAACCTGTGAATAACTTATTAAAAATATGTTTTGTCCCCCCGTTCTTCTGCTGTCAATTAGTATCACCCTGTTCATGTGTGTTATTTGAATACAACACTATTACTGCTTCAAAAGCTGCTTACTCTAACAAATTTTACTGTATATTATACCTATTTTTACACGACTGCCTAAAGAAAAAGAGTATTGTTTTTGAGTTTTAGTTCTTATGGCGAATACTTTTTAGTGTTTTTAACACGAATTTGACATGCGTTTGACCTACGCTTACTGTTAACAAAATTTCCAGGTTTTGGTAAAAGTTGCAAGAAATTGAAAATCTGAATAAAAAAACTATTTTGGCTCCAATTTCTCACATCGCGAGTGATTGGCAATTGAGACAGTTGGAAGCCTCATTGCAGCAATTTTCAATTTGGCTGTTACTTAGTGTAATCGTGATGCTAGCGTTAGTAGTGATTATTCGGAAGTATAAAAAATAGTGTTAAAAATTACACAGAGGCTCAGTACAATGAGCAGTGATTCGCCACAGAGTGGTCGCGATCGATGCAACTGCGCGGCGCAGGGGTCGGTGCACTGCGTTACGTAATGGACGTCAGTCTGGTCCACAGGTCCCATATTCGACGACAGTATAACCAGGGGTTCGATTTTTGAATCTCACTTGATCCACCATCTTACTCGCTGCCGCTAAGTAGCAGTGCTTGCACTGTTGTGTTCCGGTGTGGAGAGTAAGACAGCCGGTGTAATTACAGGCACAAGAGGCATTTCATCTTAGCTCTGTAGGTTGGCAACGCATCTGCAAACCCTCCAGGGTTGCAGGTGTCTATGAGCAGTGGCACTTACCATCAGGTGACCCACTTGCTCGTTTGCCTTCCTCGTCGTATAAAAAAAAAGATAACGATTCTCATTGATATCACTATTTGGGTTAATCAACTTTTCGTTGCCACTTGTTGCCATGGAGATGTCCCCTGGACCCCTAAATTTTGACATAAATGTCAAGGATTTTTTTACATAATAACTAGCCCGTAAACGCTGTTTGATCGTCGAACAAAAAGCATAAAAATAGAATTGTCAGTATGATTAGCGAATATAAAACTATACGCCATGTTTGCTGGAGTAAATTTTACGAGACTTATCTTAAAAACACGGTTTAAGACACTACTGCATCCGTCTCGACTTCGAGAAATCAGACTCTAGATTTTCGATTTTTGTATCAGAAAATGGGAACAATCGAATGTAAAAGCTGATGTTGTATAGAATCGGCTCCAGTGCACCCAAGTGCGAATATTCGAATCCTATGTAACGTAATCGTTATCACATTGCCATCACGAAAATTCGTATATTAAATTAAATTTGATCACTTAAATACACGCTCACGGTGGGCGCTATTCCATACGTCATACATTTTCTCGATAACGTTACGTAGGATTCAAATATTCGTGATTAGGGCACTGGAGACTAGGAGCTCGGGGCTTGAAACACTCACCTCCTGTTGTCAAGGTACGCGTCGTAATCGTCCGGCATCTTATCGTCACGCATATCGTAGAGATCGCTGTAGAGCGCGGACTCCAGCCGCGAAGGGTCCAAATGGTAGTTCGGGTTCTCGTACGAGAGCAGACCATTCTCTGTCGACAAGAGAAAAAGCGTTAGAGAGGGTGTCCAGTTATAAACTGAGCTAGTAAGATGGTGAATTTGGAGGTAACGTTGTCAACAACAAATACTATATACTATATACCCTAATATTATCGCGATTTGAAAATTTGGAACGATGCAATGGATTTATTTCAATAAACAACATAAGCAATGAACAAAGACAAATAATAAAACTTAACCTAAAGGTAGAAAGTTCGGCCTTAATCGCCGTCAACGGGCAAGGAGGTTCTCAAATCGTCTGAATATTTTTTTTTATGTATGTTCCCCGATTACTCGAAGACGGCTGGACTGATTATTATCGTATATATAAATCTTTTTTTAAAGTGATAAAAAGACAAGTGTATTTGTATCTGAAACTGAGTGGTAACTTATAGTCTATTGAGTGCTCTTCATTTTGAGATTAAAATCTCGTTTTAAAAAAAAAGTGATTAGACATGTTCTTTCCGTGTACCCTTAATATACAATATGGGATTTTGGTCCTGCAATAAGCGATTTATATTATATATACACAACAAGCAGTAATAACAATATACATGGGTAGTATTAGTAATACTTTCCATACTCCTTCCCTTCCCTATAAAGCTTGTACACATTACCGCTCCCATAACACTCGGGGCCAACTCTAACGCCCTGTTAACATTTATGGAGGATCAAGTTGTAGTTTGCGCTGGCAATACCGCGGTCGCCAAGTATGGTTCCCGAAAAGGTGGGGGATTTTGATGGTGTGTTTGAGGCTGTAATGTTATTTCTTTGTTAGAATAATGCCAATTTTAATAGAGATATATTTTTATGGTTCCGTACCTCAAAGGAAAAAAGGAACCCTTACAGGAGTACTTCGTTTTACGTGTGTCAATCTCAAGGAACGTTTGAAAGTTTGGAACAATGCAATGTAATTTTCGTATGCCTAGATCCTTTTTTAAAGTGATAAAAAAGTCATATTACATAAATATTGTGGCATAAATAGGTTTTATATGGGGTAGTATATTTAATATTTAAATGTGTAACTGAGTGGTAACTCATATTCTATTGAGTGCTCTACATTTTGAGATTAAAATCTCATAAAAAAAAAAGTGACTAGACGTGTTCGTACCATGTACCCTTCATTTATCCGACTCGAAAAATCCCAGACACCACATTAATGTTAAAATTAACTGTTTCATTAGGAATTGGATATTGTAACGACCAAATAAATTAAGTGAGACACTTGTGAGGCCTCCCGTGGCAGGCATCGAAGCCCTACGAACGACGAAGCCTCCGCTATAGTATAGTAGTCATACGATGGAACTAATTTGCACTGATGACAAAACTTGTTGCTAGGCACAAAGCAGACAGACAGGAGGCGCCATCGGCCTATCTTACAAGCTACTAGTTACACACATCTACGCTCATGTCACAATCTTTTATGTTCCTACAAACTCATATTAAAACAAAACCGTCACACAAAATCCTAAAAAACAGACAATCAACAAACCCTGTGTATTTTGCACAGACTTGTCTTAAATTTTTGGCAGACGGGAAATCGCGTGATAGCATAAATATATCTCCTTTCCTTTCCTGCTCTACGTGGCTTATATTATAATTGTCTACATAGGTACATCACACAAGACATTGTAATATTTTTAAAATAGAAACTAAAATAAATTTTAAAAGCGCTCCCCCGCGGCATGGTCCCAAAGATGCTGGCAGCATTTTCTCGCTGTGTCGCGATGCTGATACGTTGTGCGAGGAAGCTACCAGCTCTACGGCCCCCAGTGATGTCCTTTAGCCTTTTCGTTAGTTAGTTCTGATTTTATAATCTCGTGTTTTAACAGTCACCCTACCCCATAAGTAGGCTTACCATCCATCTGGACTTTTCCGGAAATGCCCGTTTGTAAGTTGGTGCAGGGGGAGACTAACAATGAGGTGGAAGAACGACATCTGCCGACAAGCGGGTGGAGGATGGATGCAGATGGCAATGAATCGTCAGGCGTGGAGAAATGGAGAGGAGGCCTATGTCCGAAGACGGACGAACTAGGGGCTGCTATGGATGGATGGATGGATGGATGAAAGTTGAAGTTCAGATGACGTTTCTTTTACTTACAACCTGTCCCATTAAGCTTATGATGGTAACATTCGGTTACTCCGCACCGGGACGTTACTACGGTACTAAGTTCATTGTGCGACAGAATTCGAGTTGTCAGGTTTTTTATTAACTTCAACATGGCAACCCTACCGAAAATCCCCCAATCAGCGCATAAAGCCGCGTCCACACGCGCTAACTGTAACGGCCCACTTCCGCCCAGTAATGGCCGAATGGGAAAATGCTAAATAATGAATTTCCGAACTACTTTCGGGCGTGTCGCGCTATGAAATTAATCTATGGAATTTGTATGGGTTTTTTTGCTGATTGTTTTTATATTTGCTAGGTATGTTTGCGTTATAAAGAACACATGACGTGAAGTGGCTGCAAAAAAAAAACTCAAAATCTAAGTGAGCCTAACTTAAACCCTATTATTCATAATCCTATTTTAACTAAGGCCGTTAAAGTTTTTGCATTTTTTGTCACATTGACATATCCGTTAGTTAGAAGAAGACAAAACCTATTTTTTAACTAATGGAGGCTTGAGTGACGTTTATGAATAATGGCATTAATGACAAAGGATGTTAACACGCGCATTGCAATCTGCCGAATATCTGACACGTATGTTATAATAATTATGCATTTTAGTCCGACGAAATGATAATTGTAAGCATATTTTGGCATTTGTGTGAAACTTTTGTTTTGGTATGAGTTTGTAGAAACGTAACATATGGCGTAGACTCACCAAGTCAAAAAATGTAGAGCAAAATTAAAGGCAACTCCCGTATGCCTATTATTATGCTCTTTAGGCCAATTAAGAAACTGTGTAACATTATGTTATTAACTTATTAACTTGTTAAACAATAACACTTCACATTAAGGGGACCGTTTCCCAAAGCAAACGCACAGCAATTATAGTTGAGTGACTGGGTAAAACATGTATTAACTTTGTCTGCAAAAACTATTGTAGCACATTTTTATACAAACAAAAGGAAGGAAGGGAAGCAAATGGGCCACATGATGCTATGATAACCGCGGCCCATAGACATCTGCAACATCACAGTAACTGCAGATGCGTGACCATTGACCAACATAGAGAGCGCAGATGAAATGCCTCTTGGGCCGGTATTTTCCCCGGCTAATACCATACTCTCCACACCAGAACATAACAGTGCAAACACTGCTCCTAAGCAGCGGGATTAACGAGTAAGATGGTGGTAGCGATCCGGACGGACCTTGCACAAGGTCCTACCCCGCAAACTTTACTAGCCTGTATCACAATTTGCAAAACTAATTTAAATAGAACCTAGTATAAGATGACAAGACAAGTGTCTACAATGATTATTTTAGCATTTCGTAAATTTTTAATTTAGCGAATACGAAGTTTTGTTCTGTTTAAAAATATGTTATTTAAAACTTATAATGTGCTGTGCCCTACCAGGGTCCATGTGAAACAATGTATGTCACGCTATAACATCTATACTGTACCAAGGTTTGCAATAAATAAATATGAAATATAATGCTATTATATGTCATCACCCGCCGAAGCAAGTCGAGCTACTAACAACAGACCTCAAAGCAATAGTAGCTGTCCACTGCAAGCAGCTGGCATCGTGTAATCCAGCCTTTACTAAACAATTTTATATCGTCACGGATATAAACGGAGTTAGTTTTATCCCCTGTGTGTTTGGATTTGTCAGATCGATAAAACCCGTGCGGACGATAAAAAATTAATGGCGCCTATGAATACCGGGCTGCAAATAGTTCGCTTTCAATTTGGGACGCCATATTGGATTTGCCGTATCGGGAATGAGAACGGTTAATGGTTTATTTGGGAATGGAAAACTATTCGCGATGCCGATGATTAGTGAAATGAATTGTGAAATGTAACACATTTTATAACGATATAGACAAATTAGCACATCATACTCGTACAACAGTGTTATGCAGGTATTCAGCCCCAAAGCAGGGTTTCTATTCAGCGCGGTACGCCTGTTTAAGTATAGCTAACTCGTATCTGTTTTTTCTCGTTCACAAACTCAAATTCTTAATTACATGTACCTACTAGTTGAGGTCTTCAGCTAAAAAAACAAAATGTAATTCATAATGTTGTTAATTTTCATGCAAATATTCTGCTCAGATCGGAGATCGAACCCGGGACCTCAAGCCGTAGTTAGGTTCTCTTACCACTAGGCCTTCCAATCGTCAAAGATGAAATGAAATGATGAAAACAGAAAAGATGCCTCGCCCGCAATTGGTACAAAAAAACAGTCCAATGAGCAGTGCCTTGAATTTGTACGTGTTAAAAAATACTCTATCAAAAGTTGATTTTCAGAGTTGAGGGCCCGTAGAATATTGAAGAGGGCCGCGTTAAATTATTGAGCACTCAAAACGTACCTGTGCAGGGCTGCCAAGTTTAGGGGGAATTCCCAGAGAAGTCGGGGGATGACTGTATTTAGAAGTTTCAATTTTACGAGACGAAAGTTTTTTTAGTTTTATTCTAGATGCTGATCTGTTAAAAAATAAAATTAAGAGGAAAACATTCCAAAATAAAAATCTTTTTTTCACTTTGGATATTAAGTACTTAACGTACTTTGTAACTTCGATCACTAAACTGACTGACTGTTACATTGCTTTTGTAACTTTTTAGTGAATTTCTTCCTCCCCCAGGCTTTTAACATGAAACTACCATGGGGCTTCTTACAAAAAACTGGATAGGTAATGCTCTACAACGCGGTGACTTTTTCAAATTGAATTTACAGGTATTTTTCTTTTTTACCAGCTGGCAACCCCACCCAGTGTATTCCAGTCACGGGCTACGGGGCCGCCGAATCAAGGGCCAACTTTTTAAGACACCCCTATAATGTTCGGTGACTTACAAGTTCCTGGCACAAGTTTGTCACGAATTACGATTTTGGATTTCGACAGAGGGTCGAGCACGACTTTACGAATGCTGCGTAACGTTACGGTTATCGTATCGAGATCGAGAAACCACATACTAAATTTTAGTTCCAAATACGGTCACGGGCGGGCGCTGTTCCAAACGTCATACAAACTCGACAACGTTTACTATTCGATTTTACGTGACGCAGGTTTAGAAAAGTCTTACTCTACCCTCTGTACTCTGACTCAACTTCGTATATAACTGACGCAATTGGGATAACCATCTTAGGTTCGCGGTTTAGAGTTGTTATTCCGATTTCGTTAAAGTTGATATACGAGGTTGAGTCAGAGTACCTTCGATTTGTAAACGCAAAGGTATATAGTTGGAGTCCCTTGAATCTTCGACAAACGTTTCATGTGTATAATTTCATCGAAAGCTTTTTCTGCTAAAATCAGGATAATTTCAGGATAATTTTATTGTTTGTTGTACCTGTAGGTTAGGTTAGGTTAGGTTAGGTTGGATTAGTTTTAAATTAAAAGTTTAAGAAAATAAGTCAGAAATAGTTTTAGATGAAATAATTAGAAAAGTTCAATTAGTTTAAACGGTATACATAGAATAATTCCATCACGCCATTAAAGCAATTTCAAGTTCATTGCCAGGTTTTTATATCGTGTTATATTTATACCGTGTAAATACGTCAATTATGATTCCAGGCGCATTCTGCAAGAATTCCATGTGGAATCGAGGTCGGTTGTTGGTCATGAAACTATACAAACCGAACTAACCTTACTTATAATATAAACACGAAAGTATGTGAGGATGAATATCTGTACCTATAAAACAGTACCGTGACTGACTGACAGACAACGAACAGCCTAAACCACTGGACCTAGAGACTTCAAATTTGCCAATTTGCCTTGAGTATCCTAGAGGTGCACTAAGAAGGGATTTTCCGAAATTCCCACGGGATAGGGAACTAGCCCATTTTGAAATATTTCACGGGGGCAAAGCCACGGGGCCTAAGCTAGTAATATATATGGATATTTGGATGTTTGTTAATCATCATGACATCACATCATCTTTTTCACGTCCCACTGGTGGGCACAGACTCTCTCGGGCTGTTGACAAATTGGGCTATAGTTTCCACGCGGACCCAGCGCAGATTGGGAGCTTCACACACCATTCAATTAATAATAATGTAATTTCGCTCATTAAATTCCGACAAACTCGAACCTACGATCCTCTGCTTGAGAGGCCGTATAGGCTATACCAGCATACCACGGCTTGTCTATACAGGGTGCTACAAAAATAGAAGTAAGGCCGAAAGGGTGTTATATGGTCCATTTACAACATTTGAATCACTGTAAGAAGAAAAAAAATTTTTTTTCACACAATATGCAAACCTAACGCTATATTTTTACGGGTTATTTTGTAACACGTTGTATCGTATTCCAAAAAGTAAAAATTCAGAACCCCACTCTGTTCTGTATTATAATGCCATCTCTACACAAAGTTCGTACTAACACGAATTATGTGACGTTTACATTTCAGATCTGTAAAGAGGTCGCACCAGGTCAGGCTAGAGTGAGACGTAAGATAGCGAGTCACGTGTTTTAGAAAGATGCGGTCGCGAATATGTATATGCGGCAAAAAGGTTCCTTCTTTTATACCTCCTTAACCCTTGTGATTTATGAGTTAGGGTCGCGAAGTCAAAAGCATGGGAGGCGAAGAGGTCATTAAAAATTTGGGTCTCGTCAAAGATGTAATATTGACATGGGAACTGAGGGAAAACATACTTTCTCCTCGCGTAGCCATCATAGAACCCTGTCGTACTAACACTGATAATATAATATGTACCAAGGATCATCACGTCCACTGCTGGACATAGGCCTCCCCCGCGGCTCTCCACTCAGACCGGTCTTGAGCTTTCCGCATCCACCGCGGTCCCGCGAGCTGTACCAGGTCGTCGCTCCATCTTGTTGAAGGTCTACCGACAGCTCGTCTCCAGGTCTGTGGACGCCATTCGAGATTCGAGAACCAAGGATGACAAAAACCTTGAAAACACTGCAAACTTTCACAGTAAAGAGGTCTCGGCACCATATATTTCCTATGACACTTAGACCTCTTCTGTTAGATTTTCCACGTTGATAAAAAAACTAAAAAAAATCCGTCCCACGTAATACCTAGGTAATTTAAGAATTGTAAAAAAACAGGACTTAATTGGGCGAAGCAAGTGATTAATTTACAAAAGAAAAATAAAAGAAGCTTCATTACAAAGCATAATAAATTGAATAAAATTCTTTTGAAGACGATGTCGTGCTTCGAGGAAACTTAATTTTCTTCATAGAATTTTTCTTCACAAAACGTACAAAGGGTGGATTTAACCGTCATCTTTGCTATTATAAGTTACAAAGCCGTAGGCCACAAGGGTTTTTCTCAAATTTTTGTGCGAAGTTTGACATTTGATTTCGCTCGGCTACTTAATTTTATTTTGATTGGCATGAAAACAGTGGTTTGTGTTACCATTTTCCGTTTTTAAACATAATATATTCACTCACTTTGTTTATGTTTATGTGTTATTAAGGTTGCCTTGGAATTTAATTACAAAACAAAACATCTTTTAAGATTAGATTGATTTGGTTTCATCAACATCGTCTCTAGATAGTGTTAACGAGTATTTGACGCAATAATAATTATTGTTTAAATTTCAATTAATTTAAGTTTATATTATGTACGAGTTGCTTGCAGGTTGAATACGTACGCATGCTCTAACATTATCAATTATTTTATTATCTTTTAACCGTATTCTAGCAAAGAAATTATTTATTTCTTCTAGGAATAACCTATACCTAACAGTTTTATACGATTCACGGTTAATATTATATTATAACATTAGACATATTACGTACGGGATGTTGACCGCTATTACCTTACTATAGGTACTTCGTTTTTTAGCATTAGAAAGATGGTAAACAATCTCAACATGTCTTTTTATTGAAAAATGCTTTTTAAAAATGAGTAACAGCAAGTAACAATGAAATATCAATGAGATTCAATTATTTCTATCGTTATGGTTTTAATTAAGTGATAGTAATAACCTTCTTAGTTGTAATATGAAGTGTTTTATTTTGTACCTCTTCATATGAAGACTCGCCAAGACATCGGAGGTACGAGAGAGACGCCATATCGATTCCTTTCGACCTTCAGACAGTCGCCACGACCTGGCAGCTCTACAAAACTAATTGCGCATCATTGAACCCTATGCCCTCCACATAAAAACGAGTTTACCACGCACTTTGCCATGTGATGTTGATTCGTGTAATTTGAAAATAAGCTCTATGTGTGCGGGTGAGGGTGTCAGTAAATAATTATGTGGTTGAATTGTATTCGAGTGATATTAGAGTCTCTGTCACATTTAATTAAAATGAAGATGTTTGGTACTTTATATTGAAAAAAAAATTTACTTTTAATCTGGCACATAGCACAGTTTGGTTTTGTATTATTACATATTATCGTTTTAAAAAAAAATCAAAAAATACTTAGAAATTTTACTTTCGGGCACGAAACTACCGTGAGACTCCATGATAGTAAAATAAACGAATCACTCACGTACATAGGTAGGGTTTAGCCCGAATGTATTGGCCTAATTAGTAGTAGCAGCGGCTGATTCGTGCGCTCCCAGAGGAAGGACTACGAATTAGTTAGAAACATGTCGGGCTAAACGGGCTACGCGAGTAATCCGCATATTTCACTATTAATATATTTCGGCTTCTGTGCCCTAAGCACGACTTGTCGAATCCTGCGTTACGTTACGGTTATCGTATCGAGATCGAGAAATCTCATACAAAATTTTAGTTCCAAATACGCTCACGGGCGGGCGCTGTTTCAAACGTCATACAAACTCGTTATAGTTTACTATTCGAATTTTACGTGACGCAGGATTCGACAAGTCGTGCTTAGGGCACTGATAGAACAAAGCATTTAAACATCGGTATTAATTCTGATACGCTCTAATGGCTATACGCAAAAAGTATTTTTAGCTCATGAATATGGATCTCTGCAAAACAGCGCCTGATTCAATGTTAGATGTTATTAAGTTATCTGGCCTCAGAGGCAGGAAACTACCGTTTCCCAGCACCTATTAATATTAATCAACTTTTCACATCAGTAAAGGGTTTTCTGCGTGTAAGCAATCTTCGAAACCTTGCTCTAGATTTGAACTGTACTGTACTTATGATTTTTACAGTTCTAAGCGACTTAATGGCTGTAAAATTGCGTATTGCGTTATGTTCGTGTGTTTACTTTGTCTAATTGTTTGTAATTGGCGTGTTAGTCACAAGATGTTGAGCACGGATGTTTCATTGAAGCAACTTTGCAATTTAGAACTATTTCGCCTCTACAGCCGTTCTCAATTAATATTCAATCTATCTCTTGTTTCGATCCACGGACGTCGAAATGTGTATTAATATAACACGTTAACGCGAACGCGATCGAGACATTCTCTTGTGTCAAAAACTAGAGAGGCCATTGACTTACCAACACCATGGACCTCGGGTTAGCGCTTGAAAACATCCGAACCAAAAAACCACTATCGAGCGTCAGTCGGTCTTAGTTTGGTCGAACGACAGCGCTATGGCAGTCATCGAAAGATGCCGTGTTGAACTTACTGGGACACGTTTTTAACACCCGACGTAGAAGAGGGGTGTTATAAGTTTGACATATGTATCTGTGTGTCTGTGTATCTGTCTGTGGCATCATAGCTCCCAAACGGGTTTACCGATGTCGATGCTGTTTTTTTTAATCGAAAGCTAGCTTAATCGAAATGGTTCTTAGCTAAAGTTCATTAAAATCGGTTCACCCGTTTTTGAAATATTGAACTTTGTAATGACAATGTCGGAGGTTTTTCAACTTTTCTAATTTGTGAATTTTGTACTACAAATTAGCCTCTTCATCTTGGTTTCTATATTTTGGTTGGCTGTAAGAGATCGCTTTTAAGCGATAAGACCGCCTATTCTCTACCATACCTGTTTTCTGTAATCTCCATGTACTGTTTTGTGGTTTTCAATAAAGAATATTTGTATTCAAATTGCGTCAAAAGTCAATGCTGGAGGCTCGCGACGCGCTTTCGTTTGATCAAGGCTTGTTAATCCAAATAGTTCTTAGCTAAGTTTTAGAGATATTGAACTTTGAAATGAAAATGTCAGGTGTTTCTCTACTTTTCTAACGTTACGTTATTCAATTACAACCAAGCTCACATTCTACATCTCTGAATCTAACAGCCAACTGCTGAAAACTGTCAGCTGCTGACGCGTCTCGAATCATTGCAGTGCGATGACTTAATGCGTGCGGTAACCCCACTTTCTACAGCATCATGCGCGGTAATGATCATGACGAGACAATTTTTTATTTCTACACCGAGTTTGTTTTGACATCAATTTAACTACATTAGACGAGAAATTGCTGGCAGCTAAGAGCAGGTCCCTGTTTCACTAACTTAACAATTGTCACTTTGTACAATTCGATCTACATTTGACGACCGGATAGCCTAGTGGTTAGAGACCCTGACTACGAAGCTTGAGGCCCCGGGTTCGATCTCCGGTCGGTGCAGATGTTTGTATGATGAATACAAATGTTTGTTGTCGGGTCTTGGATGTTTAATAATATGTATGTAAGTACGTGTTTATCTATATACATATAAGTATGTTTATCCGTTGTCTAGTACCCATGGTACAGGCTTTGCCTAGTTTGGGACTAGGTCAATTATTGGTGTCAATTGTCACATGATATTTATTTAGAGGGTCGCCGGTTCGAGCCCCCGCCTCGCACCTTTGGCCTTTTCAAAATGTATGTGCGAAATCACATTTGTAATTTTATCACGAGTGAATCAATTCAATGGTGTGAGTTAAGTTCCTAATCCGCACTGGGCCCGCGTGGGAACTGTAGCACAAGCCCTCTCAAAGTGAGAGGAGGCTTGTGCCCAGCAGTGGGATGCAATTTCGCAGAAAATCGGCGTGAAGCAACAGCACCCCTGTTGCGTTACGTTCGGTCAGTGAGAGTACCAGAGGCCCGATCCCCGCACCCTCTATCCCTTTTCCTCGTTTAAGGCCGGAAAAGGACTAGTGACTTTCTTGGGGTTGCTAGTTCGTATGGGTGGCAGTAATTGCTCACCATCAGGTGACCCCCTTGCTCGTTTGCCAGTAAAAAAAATTGGTTGATGACGTTGACGGTGATGATGATCACTTACCATTCAAGTGACCTTTGCTCTTTTGTCTGTCCTATAAAAAAAATTACTCACGATGGTCCATACTCACTGTCTCGTCTGTGCAGCCCCATGTCGTACAGAAGCCGTGGGCGCGTCGCCACTAACAGCTGCGCGAGCGCATCGTATATTGACTGCAGCCGGCACACACTACACTAGTCACTTTCACATCACACTAGCACGTCACTAGTCTGTTTGCGTATGGTAGAGTTACACTTGAATACTAAATGTTTGTAAAAAAGTTACGTGAATACTAAATTGCCTTAGAAAGTAAGTTTTGGATTACGTCAGCAACGTTGCTTGAGGGCTAACGAATAGGATCTAGGGAAATAAAAACCTGCAGAGGGTTCCGTACTTTGATTATTTGGTTGTAAAAGTCACAACTGCAGTGAGAAATTTTCCTGTAGTCTACAAGCCGAAGAGCTATTTCCTGTACTTGCCTATTTTTTTTTTTCATAAATTCCTGCCAGGCACAAGGCAAGCTTCGGAGATAAAGGAAGGAAGGAATGGTCAACTTTCGCACTTTTTCTTAAATAACTTCAAATCTAGACAAAAGTGATCGAGATTCACACAACAAGCCCTTTCTTTTGATATGTCACACGATATAAGTAGTCCATAAACTTTTTAAATGTTTTTTTAACCTCCAAAAGTGGCCTCATCCCCCATGTTTAAAATTAATTTTTCCCCTCACTACCTCGGAAAGCCGTCTTTTATCCTTTAAAACAAGCGGGTAAAATAGCATTTTATCCACTAGTGGGGAAAGTAAGTTCGAGTAGCTTTTGACAGATAACAAAACGTAAAATACTCATAATAATGGTTCGTTCGATATTAATTATCATTAAATAAATAATAAATGGTTTGAGAATTTAATAAATAATATCAATTTAGCTTTATTTAAGTAATGGTCCTTAAAATTCTATGAGGAACATATGTTTTTTATAATGATGTAGAATATAATTCTGAACGCACAAGTTGAGTCGATGCAATTTCAAAACGCATCGTCATAAATGTCAACATTGTCAACAAAAAAATTGTCACCGACTCCGAGTCACGTAAAAATACACAACTTCCAGAGTTTTCTGTTATAATATCGTAAAAAAAAGTGATTCCAGTGATAAAGATTTATTTTTATGAGCTATTTTTTTTTTGCATGTTGCGCTTTCCTCGCTACAGTGAGGTGAAAAGTTTTGTGTTACACACGGGTGCAAATGTATTTTACTTCTCGTGTGTTGAAACACTCGCTACGCTCAGGATTCTATTTTAGAACCACTCGCTTCGCTCGTGGTTCAACTATAGATGCCTTTCGCTTGCTTGTGTTTCAATTCCACACTCGCGGGTAAAATACAACTTTGCACCCTTGTATAACAAATAACTATATTAACGTTACACGTCAGTCTTTGGATCACCGACTTACATTAAGTGTATACTAATTTTAAACTCAATCGGTCCAGTAGTAAAGGTCGGACCAAATCGGCTGTGACAGACAGACAATCAGACAAATTAATGATCCTATAAGGTTTCCGTTTTTTTTCCTATTGAGGCACGGAACCCTGAAAAGAACTTACTACATCTCAAGCGCAGTGACTAGAGTACCTACGCAAAGTAAAACAAACAGAGTCTTTGTTTTCGTCGTTCATATTTGTAAATATTCGTAACTAGCCAGAATTCGCGTTCAAGTACGATAACTCTCACTCGTCTAACAACCGCGCATGCGCCTGGGAACCTAACGTCTTTGAATACCATTATTATGAAAATGAAAGTTAGGTTTTTACCATGTTAGTTTGTAGGGTACTGTGGCGATCGGAATGTAGTTACGAAAAGATCTTACTTCAGCTGTGTACTAAATCGGAGTTTCGTAACCAGTGGCGATGGAACACTACGAAACTGGTTGCGATCAAAGGCTTTTGTCCTTATTAGAAACTACATTCCCAAACTTCAGGCTGAAATATTATATAGATAAAACATTTAGCATCTGTGAATGTCTATGGTGGCTTAGGGTCCCTTAGGTTGTTTCAGTCAGACGTCCGAAGAGTAAAGATTCCAGATATAGGGAGTCCTTCGAGGGGCTCTCCTCAAATTTGTTACACCAGCTGGCTTCGTTCGAGGTCGAAAAAGTTATGTGATCGCAACTAGTTTCCTACAAGGATGAACAAGTTTTCATTCGCAACTGGTTTCGAAAGAGGTCGAAGGGATAGATTTAAGTACATACTAAATTCATACTCGTATGCACTGCTTTCTGGACAAAAAGCGTCTTGGTGATTTTGTAAATTGAGTGACTCTTTACGTAACCTTTTGCTAGGTCTAGTTTCATCGTTTTGTAAGAAAATAAAGTAAAAATGCACTTTCATCGTCACCTTAACCAATCTTTAAATCTTTCGTGAGGGCTTTAGGACAACGAATGCGGGAGAAGGGCTGTGATCCCAGGGCTGGTTCGTACCTGGTTCAACAGATATCACTGGCGGTACAGCGCGGGAATGCTGCGGGTATTTTCGGTACTTTTGAGCCGGGTACGGGTCGCGTTGGGACCTGGCACGAACTTGCCGAGGTCTGGCTTTTGTATTTTTTTTTTATTAGTTTGATTATAGGTTAAGTAGCGAAGCTTGTTGTGCAAGAATTTTGTTTTTTGTACCCTCTTGACGAAGCATGTATTGTGGATCTGATTTCTCTTTAATTTATGATGTATCTAATTTTTTGTGGTAAATAAATATACTTTTTTATCTTTAAATCAAATCTGACAATGCAGTTGTAGATAAAGATAAATATCGTAAAGTAAGTAAGTTCAGTAGGACTTTAAGGATACAGTTAGAGTAGCATTAGAGAAGTTTCATACAGTAAGTGGTTGACCGTCTAGACAATCCGAGTGCATTGAAAACAAACACACTTCAGCAGTCGTAAGAGGAACCTAATGGTCAAACAATAAATATGAAACAGTTACTTTGAAGTTAAATAAGCATTATTAATAAATAAATATGACTCAGCGACCCATAGCAAGCTGGAGCCTCTGGCAGGAGAGGCACAGAATTTTGCAATCGAAAATGATTGGTGGAAATCGACAGATAGACCTCACTCATGCATTATTTCTTGACAATTTGGATAAATTTCTATGTAACTTAAAAAAACAGAACATCGTGCTATGTGGCGACTTTAATGTTAATATATCAGGTAGTAACTCACAGAATACAAAAAAAATGCTGCAAATTCTTCTTGAGCATAATTTAAAACCTACGATTCTTGGGCCTACTACAACTACAGCGACAATAGATAATATATTTACTGACAACAAAAATTATAATAAAGCAATGGTTCTACCATGTTCGTTCTCACGACGCTCAGATAATTTTGTTATCTTCAGCTCGTCTTGGTAACATGAGACAAATTATTAAAAAAAGACAGTATTCTCAAAAGTCTAATGAACAATTTAGAAATGCCCTAACGAAAATAGATTGGCAAGAACTTTTCAGAGACAGGAGTTACGACTAACAACTAAAATCCTTTTATGACGTAATATACAATCTAAGCAATTATTATTTTCCGATTAAAACTATTAAACTTAAAGTCAATACAAAAAAGTGGATAACCAGGGGAATAAAAAAGAGCTGTAGGAGGAAAAGGTAAATTCTTATTGATCTCAGGAGGAAGTATGATATTGAATTGGGAAAATACTTCAAATTGTATCAATGCGTACTGAAAAAGACACTTGTAACGGCAAAAAAACTACATATTAGAGATACCTTAAAGAGAGCGAAATGTAAGTCAAAAGCAGTGTGGCAATTAGTCAAAGAAAATACCGGAAATAATACATCTAAGCATAAAACAGCAAAATGGAACATAAAGTATGGTAACCGACCCGAAATTAATTTCCAATCTTTTTAATAAGCACTTTCTTGAGGTCGGTAAGAAATTTAAATCAGATGGTAGCGAATTAAGCTTTAAAAAGTTCCTCTCGAATAAAAAATTAAATAGTAGTAAATCCATGTTCATGAAACCCATTTCAGAGCAAGAAATTATAAATATTGTTAAACAATTTAAAAACAGTAATTCTTGTGGTCCTGATGATGTCCACACTTCTCTTCTGAAATTAAATGTTGATATCCTCTGTGTTCCTCTGTGTCATATATTTAATGAACACATTAAAGTAGGAATTGTACCCCTCACGGCACAGTCTGGATCTTGTTCTACCTGAGTCATACTTTTTACAATATAAAAAAAGCATGGGTTATGTAGCAATAAAGGTTTATAACCACCTTGATGTCGACATAAGAAAGTCACAAAATCTGAGAGAATTCTCCAATAAGTTGAAATCTTATTTAAAATTGAGACCATTTATAGCCTTAACGAATATTTTGCTAGGATATTTGACTGATTCATGCTAAATTATCGCTTCGTCTACGTGATTATGAGTGTAATATTAAAACTCATTAAGTCACATGGGTATATCTAATTTAAACTATTGTATTTCTGTTAAGCCAAAGCTATTTTAAATTATAAGTGTATCTTCTTTGACATTATTATTATTTTATGAAAAATTTAACAAAGGGAAATTGCATTTATTATACCTGTAATATAGCATTATTAAATTAGTATAATTCTCTGAACTCTAATGTATTGCATGGAATTCCTTAACGCAATAAATGATTGAATACTGAATACTCGACTCGACACTAGCGCACCTAGCGGATTTTTGGCTCGCGATGGGTCATTTAAACAAAATAGTGACTATATTTACATTGACTTATAACACCATGGACATCGGGTTAGCGCTTGAAAACGTCCTAATCAAAAGACCATTAATTTGCAAAAAAATACCACTAATCGAGCGTCAGTCATTCTTAGTTTGGGCAAACGACAGCGCTATGATACTGGGACATTTTTCGTGAATTTTATAGGTACTAAAGCCAAAGTTCATGGAGTTAGTAAGTCAATGTATATTTATAATGCTTTCTACAGAACCCATAGTGCAAACACTTGCACTTTTACAAAGAAACACAATATCATACGAAGATGCGTCTCAAGATGTTATCCTAATGCCGCTTTATGAGTGAAAGCAAAAGGCTTATTAACTTAATTACGCCGTTAACCAAGACGGATATTAATTTAAAGCAGTTGTTAAAATTTTCTAGGTTTTGTAGCGGATTTAGTTTTTATGTTTATTACCGGATATTATGAGCACAAAGCTCTTAACCCTTTCAACGCCAATGACGCATACAAAAGTTGTCATCCACACGCCAAGTTAGCATAACGTCAACGCGGACTTAAGCCTTAAGCATACGTCCGTAGGTCGCATATTTACACTGTGCAGCCGGACGCCTATAAGCGTTGGTGGCGTCGTAGGCTCGTCGGCTCGCGACGCCTTTAGGCGTTCTTGGCGTTCAAAGGGTTAAACGGAAGATGATAACGCGTTATTTCCCCTCTGCTAAAAATATGTCGGGCTCTGACAATTTTGGTAATTAGGAAGTGTCAATTGTGCGTATGTTTTGACATTCGTGTGATAATTTTGTTTTGGTAAATATGAGTTTCTAGAAACATATCAAATTCATGAATGTAGATGAGTGCTGTAACTAGTCTCGCGAAAAGCAAAAAAAAATTAGCAAATATGCAAAAAGCTGCTTCCGTATAAATGCTTTGTGCTTTACGAGTCATTCCAAATTAACGGTCGGAGAAAGGTACTTTTATTTTATTGCGTTTTAAGCTGATGTAGGTATTTTGTAATTACCTAACATTAATGGTGCCCGTGGGTTATTTTATAAACTCGTGTAATAGTAATTATTAATAATAATAATTATGCGCCATAAGAAGGCGAAATTATCTAGTGAAGATTACGACTTGTAGAAAGCTCATAAGCATGGCATTTAAGATATGCTTAGTTAGTGTTTAGTTAGTTTTGTCTGACAAAGCCGTGAAAAGGCCATAGTAGCCCAGTGGTTTGAAGGTCGTGGATTCGAACCCGAACTCGCACCTTTGATTGAGTTTTTCGGAATGTACCTGCGAATTTACATTTACATGTATACACCTGTGCTATGTTCACTTAGTGACGACGTCTATGAGACAAAAAAGACACGGCTAAAGAAAAACAGACTGTATTATTTTAATGTATTTTAATTTAATGTAATGGCACTTTTGGGAGAATAATATTAGTGCCACAACATGTATCATGGGACTGATGAGACGAAATAGTCTGAGTTATCCGGTAATGGGATTGGGAACAACTTAATGGGGCTAGTGAGATAGACGGGTCGACTGTACCCGGAATGGGATACAATAGACCAAAATTATTAATCGACGCACACACTCTTTCAAAGTCTTCAACATTCCTTTCAACTCCCCATTTGCATACAAATCTGTTTCGTAACCGGCCCAATACGAGTATGTAATTAGCTGCACTCCAGTGACCGCTGTAACGATGCGGGAACGGCCTTGTTCTGAACAATTGAGTGTTTGGCCAATATTGACAAATGTTGGATCATACACCAATACATTGGTGGACAGGCCGTACTAAATACATACTTAAATACATAAATAATTAAATAAATAAATAAATACTATTATTGGGTTATATACACTCGTCACATATACATAATATATGGGTGTCGCAGTGCGTGCTTCGCAAACTCCACGAAGCCTGAGCCTCTGATGTCATATTTGACGTAAGAAAACGTCTCAAATTGAGATGGTAGTGGTTAATTGCTATGTCAAAGCGGATGCGATCGACACGTTAGATTTTTTGTTTAACAAAAACGAATTTAAGGACAAATGTTTGATCACTGAAAATTATGACATCACAGTTGAATAATTTCATACAAACTACGTACTGAGCGACCGTTTTGACGTTTCAAAAAAAGTTGCTGGTTTGACCTACAATTCATCATCCCGAATGGCAATGACCTCTACTTGCAATATCTAAGGGATGTGGTATTTTGGGTTCACTAATGTTTGACCGACAAACGTTTCACAACTGTGCCCTTAGTGTAATCAAAAAGCACAAAATACGTCTCGATCGCCTTGCGTTGAAGTGTCAAATAGTATGAGAATTGTTAAACGCGAACGCGATCGAGACGTATTTCTTGGCCTGAGCGCCTAGTGTAATCGCCGACCAGGCCAAGAAATATGTCTCGATAGCGTTCGCGTTTAACTATTCTCATACTATTTGACACTTTAACGCAAACGCGATCGAGACGTATTTTATGCTTTTTGATTAAACTAAGGGCACTGGTCGGCGATTACACTAGGCGCTCTGTGCCCTAAGCACGACTTGTCGAATCCTGCGTCACGTAAAATTCGAATAGTAAACTATAACGAGTTTGTATGACGTTTGGAACAGCGCCCGCCCGTGAGCGTATTTGGAACTAAAATTTAGTATGAGATTTCTCGATCTCGATACGATAACCGTAACGTAACGCAGGATTCGACAAGTCGTGCTTAGGGCACTGATTCCTTTCGCAATAATGATCATTTCACAACCCACATTTTTTTCTGAAACTGCTAATATTTCACGATTTATATAAAACAAACCTAACCTAACCTAATAGGGTTTTACATAATAGTCCTGAAATAAATCCTGAAATATTTTGAGTTTCAGGAAAAAATGCGGGTTGTGAAATGATCATTTTGCGAAACAAGTCATATATAAAATTATAGTTTGTTATATGGAACAAATGATTTTGGCAAACATTGAACGTTTTGCTTGATTTTGAGTAGATGTTGGTAGAACGAGTTCGACTAGAGAACGTTAAACGTTTGTCCGTGTAATGATAGGATACCAGTATTTTGCCAGCAGGACTCTGTTTTTGGGAAATGTGCCAATACCCTGGAATCTTTTGACGATATCAATATAAATTAACTTAACTTGACATTGTACAAATTATGATGTAATTATATATTGAAGGAATAAATAATCTAATCTAATCTAATCTAATCCGAGTGTTAGAAATCTCTAGTCCACGTATAGAGTCTATGGAATGAAAAGATCTACCAAACTGACATATTCCTCTAGTCTAACTCGTTCTACCAACATCTACTCAAAATCAAGTAAAACGTTCAACGTTTGCCAAACATCATTTGTTCCATAACAAACTATAATTTTAGGTTTCCGCTCAGTCAGTTTAATTGCCTATACTTAATTTTTCCGTACTGTATACATCCTTCCGATTCAGTAGCAGATGTTTAAAACTTGTTAGATCTGAGTTCTGATTATTTTACTCGATTTTAGACTCATTCAATGAGCAATGAGATATTCAAAATTATGAAATACCAAAGTACTTTAATTCTTAAATTTTCGATCTATTTTTTTTTTATTTGTTGCTTTTAGGTAAGTAGTTACACATTTTAACCAAGGAGAAGTTGGATCCGTGTCTTTTGACGCAAAATAAGTACTTATTCGTATTCATTAATCATGCCACACCTTGGTTGCCCAATTAAAAAGAATACTTAATTATGACTTCCATACAATATTTAAGATGATACCTTGACATTATGATAATTGCAAGATAGCCACGCCTCAATGCGAAGTGTCGTCATCGAAGTCACA
This sequence comes from Clepsis dumicolana, assembly GCA_963691665.1. Lineage (NCBI taxonomy): Eukaryota > Metazoa > Arthropoda > Insecta > Lepidoptera > Tortricidae > Clepsis > Clepsis dumicolana. The sequence continues at coordinate 12,029,502 of OY829524.1, forward strand.
TTCAAAAGACATTCACACACCTTGTATAGATTTTTTTTTCTTTATTAACATTATCTCACATTTAACGCAATTTATACACTGGGAGTGGCTGAATGCGAAATGCTAATGCCAAGCAATTGTGTTATTAAAAAAAATGCTGCCTTTAAGTTTTTAATGCTGGTTAGAGATTCGGGCGCCTGTTACGTTCCAAGGACAAAAACGCGACGGAAAAGCAACAGACAAAACAAAATTTACGTTACAGGATCAACCGTTTTATAGTCTGTGGCGGGGTCGGTGACCCATAAACGCTTACAACTTAGTATACGAATATTTCAGGCAGAATTAACCTATTTTTGTTACATAAGTAAGTACATACTTTTATAGGGTCGATGTTCCACGGATGTTGCCCATAACTATTTGTTACATTACATAGGATACTTGAGTCAGCAAGTTGTCTTGCCGTTTACATTGACGAGGTCTTAGTAGATTGAAAAAGATAAAGTAAATGTTAGGCATTTTTGGACGATTTTTGCCTTCCTATTTAAAAATAGTAAGTTTGTAAGTAACCTAAAGTTATTTCTGCGTAATTTAATTTGGTTTGTACGTCTAATAGTCGAGTGAAAAAGTCACTCAGGTCACAGGTGCGAACATTGGAAACAATGTGGAGAACTGGCAGTTTGCTGTTATAAAGAATAGGAGGTTTCATTTAGATTGACTTTTAAAACAATACAATTACGAATGTTAAATTACTGACTAAACTACAATATCATTCCCAAGTCAAATTGAACTTAATATGAGAATAGGACTCAGTGTGAACTATTAAATGCACGGTCATCCAGGGTCAGTTTCTTATTGTTATTTCTTACAATACTTAGGTTTGTGGCTCACTTGCAAATTTATGTTGAGATTAAGTCGCTTAATCACTCTAAGTTTCTGATAGCACTAAAAAAAATTGTCATTGAGTTATGTCCCTATAGCTTAAGTGAATATTATGATTATATTGTTAGTTATTAAGTACCTATGTAAGTATGTAGCTACACCTTCTGAGTAAAATTGTATTGATTCACTTTGCATTGCACAATATCAACATGTACCTACATGTTCGACCTACGACCTCTGCTGGGTCGTGCGCTCCCAGAGGAAGGACTACGAATTAGTCCGAAACATGTCGGGCTAAACTCGACTTATATACGTGAGTGATCCGTTTTTATTTCACTATGATTGAGTCTCACGGTAGTTTCATGTTAAAAATGTACCTACACATACAATTTATGGCTTTTGAATAAATAAATCAAAAATAAAAGTGTTAGTCAAAACGAAACGCAAATTCAAGAGAGCGGTTTTTTTTTCAAATGTTTACTGATACTTGAATACTCATACTCTGAAAAATATACTCAGGCCGGGGATGGACCTAGTGATCCTCTTTAAATAATAAAAAATAGTTCTGTGGTAATTTTCTAGTAGGGTAGGACAGTCAGCAGCAGAAGTAGCTAAACAACCTTTGCGCCTTTGTACTCAAATGTTATTGTTGTAACTTGTGTTTTATCCTATTTTTTGTACAATAAAGTGTTTACTTACTTACTTACTTACTTACAACCGAAGCGGTTACAATTAACTTCACAAGCTCTTATGTCTATAACAATAGAGCCGTGCTTAAATCATTGTGACCGTTTCGGATGCTTAGCTACTTCTGCTGCTGACTGTACACGTATTTGTACTTACCAACTTCGAGCGGTATTTACACAGGCGTGCATACACCAACCCAAGTGATAAAAAAAATGTAACAGGAAAAACCATGAAACTAACAAAAGATAGGAAAAGCAAAAAAAAAGATGTTGTGAAAAACTGTATTTCCCAAAACGAGTTCAGTTATCATCGAACCGCCATTAAGGCTGTTCCACAATAGGCGCATGCCGAGGGCAACGCACCGCGCCATCGGGGTCACAGTTCTGCGATCAATCACGCACAGCCCATTTGGTGTTTCGGTCACTCTATTTACCCTGGTCATCCATCATTTTCCCCGTTTTTAGGGTAAATATTATGCCTGAAAACTGATGTGGTAATCAGTTTGTTAATTTTTACGTGGTAAACTGTTATTTGTTTACGTGAACATATTAGCATACTAGGTACCTACTGTGCATAAAATAACTACTAAAGGCTTAAAAGAAAAAACCGGTGTTCCATAATGATAATAGGGAAACCTATGCATAGATTGATAGCGCTGACTTTCAGTGTATTTTTTTTATACGACGAGGAAGGCAAACGAGCAAGTGGGTCACCTGATGGTAAGTGATCACCACTGCCCATAGAATAATGCAGTACCTACTTCACTTGGCCGTCTTTGACAGCTGATATTCGTGTCATCTTCCTTTTGTTCTTCAACTGAAGGATAAAGATGAGCAATTACGGTTAAGTTAAGTGTCATCATAAGGCCCGGACACCACCGAAACGGAGGCAAGACGTGAAGGGAGGAAATATTGATATAAATAAATAAATAAATAAATATCATAGGACAATTTGACACCAATTGACCTAGTCCCAAACTAGGCAAAGCCTGTACTATGGGTACTAGACAACGGATAAACATACTTATATGTATAGATAAATACATACATACATATTAAACATCCAAGACCCGAGAACAAACATTCATATTCATCATACAAACATCTGCCCCGACCGGGATTTGAGCTTCATAGTCAGGGTCTCTAACCACTAGGCTATCCGGTCGTATATGATTTTGAATACTCTAGTTGTCAGAGAAGCTGACGATTTCTTGTATTCTATTGTACTGTATTGTATTGTAAGCAAGTTTATTTGCCAGATAGAGCAATCAAGCACTTGTGAAACAAAAATAAATGCTATCTGGTAGAATATTTACCTGTATCAATATCTGGTACTTCTGTGTCTTGTCTTTGTTTCTTATTTTCTGTACAATATAGTAGTTAATGCAACTGTTACATAATGAGGGTCCTTAAAACACGAGTGTGGTTTTATAAAACGAGGCAAAGCCGAGTTCTATATATAATAAGATAACACGAGTGTTTTAAAGAATAATTATGTAGAGTTGCATACATTACTTTATCTACACACATATTATAAGTACTCTAAGATGGGTTCAGAAGCCGAAGGCATATCATACCCGTACCCGTCACGAATTTGACTGGTTTTTTTTTAATGTAAATTATGTTGGTATTCGAAAATGATTCAAATTTGAAACTCTTTACATCGAATGCGACAGCAGTAATTAAATGTTTGTCATTTCTACGGTTTCTCAACGCGTTATAGAAGAATTGATCATCATCGTCGGCCTTATAGTCCATTGCAGACTGTAGGCAGTATCAAGAGGTAATACATTAGAATTATGATATGTGTATATATATAAAACTGTTTGCTTACTTAATTCATATCTAACAAAGGGGCTACCAGTACATTGATCAGCAAGTGGTGAAACAGGGCCTGAATTGCTTAAATAAATAAATATGCACCTACTCAGTATTCTAGCCTCCTAGAGCAGTTTGCGTAAGCGCCGACGCCGATCCTATAATCCTATAAGCTTAGCCTTAATTAATTGATAAAAACGAGGGTTACCGCTAATTCTACATAGATTACTTATTAATGAAATAAAATATCGTAATTTGGTCACGTAAAATAAAATCGAGGGTTACCGCTAATTCTACATAGATTATTTATTAATGAAATATAATATCGTAATTTGTTCACGTAAGTACCGGGTTAATGTGAAGTCACGGGATTTGAAACTTTAGGTGAAGCCTGGGATAAGTTTAACCTGTGTGTCTGTGTATCTGTCTGTAGCATCATAACTCCCAAACGGATGGACCAATTTCGATGCTGTTTTTAATCGAAAAGTAGTTTCATCGAGATGGTTCTTAGCTAAGTTTCATTAAAATCGGTTCACCCGTTTTTGAAATATTGAACTTTAAAATTACAATGTCGGGGGTTTTTCAACTTTTCTAAGCTGTTTATTTTTTAATAATTCATTTTAGACAGGTGTCTTCTGTATTCCCAAGACAATTAAAAGTCAGGACAAAATACGCTTGTGGATACTTTATAGGAAATCCCGGAGTATAAATAATTAATTAGGTATATGACAACCTGTCATGAAAAGGGGTTTAATTTTTTTGTCTAAAACAGATTTTTAGTAGGTACCTAACTAATAAAATAACTGTAATAATAAATAAGTTGAGCTTAGCCCGATATATTTAGGAGTGATTCTAACCTCTATTCTTTTTAGCTCTATTTATATGATGACGATCGGATAGCCTAGTGGTGAGAGAACCTTGAGGCCCAGGGTTCGATCCCCGGTAGGAGCAGATATTTGTTACATTATGCATTTATAATGTGAGTGGTCCATTTATTTCACAACAATTCAATCTCATGTTAAAGCTAGGTGTAGGGTTTATTTTAAAGTGACGCCTTTAAATATGCGAGCATAACCCTGAAAATACTTAAAATATTTTTCTTGAAAACATGATTTAAGCCGAAGCCCAATAAATTTCAGTGAAAACGTTCATCAAAAAAGGCAGGAAATAATTAAAATTGGCTTTATTTTTATTACTAAATCGCTTCGTTGGAGTGAGATGGGTGCGACAGGAACAAATGAGATTCCGCGGTTCCCCATTAAAATTGATAGATCCGCGTTCAAAAATCCTAAGAACCAGGGTCTGTAATTGCGATAATGAACTTTGAAATTACGCTGTTGAGTTTGAATTAGATTGATGCTGAATTGACGTTGTTATATTTGGGTTGTTAGTCACCGCGATGCTGTTTTGTTTAGTCGAAAGGCAACCGCCGTGACAAATATGGCCTATATGCTATTAAGTACTTTAAGCTGTGGTAATGGGACATGAATTTGAATGGAATTCGACCCATGACCTGTGGGGCGACTTGCATCGACCTAGGTTAAGCACTAAACCGGGGGGCTAATTCAAAAATTCGAAATTCAAAATTTTATTCAGCAAATACGCAGTTGAATGCTATTTTACACGTAATTTTTTTTTTATTCTACCAGCGCTTTCGGGAAGACCATGATTCCCGAGAAGAATGCGCCGCAAGAAACTTGGCACAAAGTCATTCTTTCTAAAAACAAGTGACATTAGCTCTTACAACTACAAAAAAAAACCTCACTCTATCATTAAAAAATAAGGAGAGAAAGAAAATTACCGTATTTTAGAAACAAGCGTAAAAAATAATTATTAGAACAGCAAAACCAGAACACTTTACTGGCACGTTTTAATTGAGCAGGAGATGTATACTTAGAAATTATTACGTCAGATGATGATAATAAGTCGTCTAGTTAACCCGGGATTAGGTCTTACCCATAGGAACGATAAGTCGGATTACTAACTTGCATAAGTATTTAAATATGACCATTACTACACCTTGCAGGTTTCTTACTTAGAGCTGCTAAGATGCGACCGGTGCGGCGTGCTACCGCAGTAAAGATTACCGCAAGCCCGAGGCAGCCCTCCCATAAGATCGCAGTTTTACCGTAAACCAAGGGCGAGTTTTACCGCGAGCCCGGCAGCCCTGTCATAAGATTGCGGTTTTACCGTAATCCACTGGCGAACTTTACCGCGAGACCAGCAGCCCTGTCATAAGATCGCGGTTTTACCGTAATCCACTAGCGAGCTTTACAAGAGTAATGATTACCGCGAACCCGGCAGCCCTCTCACAAGACTGCGGTTTTACCGACATCCACGAGCGAGCTTTACCGCAGTAATGATTAATTACCGCGAGTCCAGCACCAGCAGCCCTCTAATAAAACAGTGGATATGCCGTGATCCACGGGCGAGTTTTACCGCGGTAATGATCGATTACCGCAAACCCGGCAGTCTTGTCATAAGATTGCGTTTTTGCCGTGACCCACGGGCGAGCTCTACCGCAGTAAAGATTACCGCGAGCCCGACAGTCTTGTCATAAGATCGCAGTTTTGCCATGATTCACGAGCGAGATTTACCGCAGTAAATATTACCGCGATCCCGGCAGCCCTGTCCTAAGACTGCGGTTGTGGTGTTATCCACCAGCGCGCTTATAAAAGTGCGGTAAAGTTCGCTCGCCGAGCACAACCTTGAAAGTTAGAAAATCTAGGATATACTAGCTGATATGATGATGTTAATTTATGAAACCGAAAATTGCAAGATCGGTCAGTTCCGTGTATTTTCGCGGTCACTGACAGCTAAGCGAGGGCCATTAAAAAAAAATACAGTCATCGTCTTTGATTCGATTTAATGTGACAGCATAACAATGGACTGTTGACACGAAACGAATCAGTAGGTAAATTCCGTTACAAAACAATAAATTAATGTAGTGTTTCATTTATATTTTTTATAAACTCACTGAAACATTAATACACAGAAAAAAAAAACAGAAAAATGCCAACCCCGGGAATCGAAGCCGGATCCTCGACACACCGGGTCGCGTGCTTTCCCCTACACCACGATTGACATAAAAACACACACATCATTCATCATTTTCATGTCAATCGTGGTGTAGGGGGAAAGCACGCGACCCGGTGTGTCGAGGATCCGGCTTCGATTCCCGGGTTGCCATTTTTCTGGTTTTTTCTGTGTATTCATGTTTCAGTGAGTTTATAAAAAATATAATTGATATTCACGGAAAAACCGAAAAAATAAAAAATACAAAAAGATATTCTTAATAAGATCATGTAGTGTTTCATTTTATATTGAGCAGGCAGGATTTTTAAATCTAAGTAAGGTAAGTATTAGTAAGAAAGAGATAAGGTGGAGTTAAGTTATTCCATAATCATAGAGCCCAAAGATCATTCTTTATGTAAGAAATACACAAAAAACAATTAAACACAAAAGTATCAATTAACGCATATACTTAAAATAAATCTTATTCCAAAAACAAATACTGGACTAATAAAAATCCGACAATTACCTATAGAACTTCATTCGCTTAAGTTTCGTCGAAAATAGAACCGACATTCGTGAACACGCACAGAATTAAAGCATTGAATAGTGTACCTACTTAGTTAATTTCAGCAATCGGAAGTACATTTCCATCTATTTATTTACAAAACCGTTGAACCAATGAAAATGAAGCTACGGTACTGCGTGTTTATTTTCAAGGCAATTGCTATTCAACAAACACTCTAGAACTAGGCCGTAGAAAGATATGCGTTGCATAATACTTAATAATTCAATTATCAATTAAACAAAAAATATAACTATTTAACTCAACATTAATTTAGACGCAAATAAATCTGACTGATTATGATTACCCTCGAAACGCTTCAAAAAACCGCTTCTTTTCGTAAAGCACAACACTACGAAAGTCAAAATTCGAACACCACAGACAATGAATCACTTTTTTTATAAGGCTATGGACAGAAGCGTGTGGCCGCGCGCGCGAGCGACGTTAGACTGGCGGGAGGCGCCCGCCCGGTGTGTTTTCAGCCAGTGACGTCTTTATAAGGCCATTTATTATTTTTCTTCGTTGGTTTGAGTCATACGGTACTTTCAATGTTGGATTTTGCTAAGAAGCTTTTGAACTTGTATAAGTAAATAAATAAATAAATATCGTGGGACAACTGACACCAATTGACCTAGTCCCAAATTAAGCAGAGCTTGTGTTATGGGTACTAGACAACGGATAAACATACTTATATAGATAAATACATACTTAAATACATATTAAACATCCAAGACCCAAGTACAAACATTCGTATTCATCATACAAACGTCTGCCCCGACCGGGATTCGAACCCGGGACCTCAAGCTTCATAGTCATGGTCTCTAACCACTAGGCTATCCGGCCGGCTATAAGTAGGTATGCAGAAAACAAATGAGAGGGCATATACTTACCTACGGACTAAATACGACTTTTTGTTAGACTTTAGCTACAACTAATAGCTCTTTATAACTTTATACTTAGCTAACAATACACGTAAAACATACAGTTGAGAAAAAACCTATAATAAATACTCATGAACCTTATCATAACGTGGCAAGGCGCACTAATAAAAATACTTATGAAAAGCTACAGAAAACGCCAGACTATGTACGCAGAATAAAAGTACTTAGTTTTTTCTTCAACTGCCTTTTTTCTAACTAAATCGTTCTTTCTTGTTTACCTTCTATTACAGTTGACGTCTCTAAGTACAGAGGCCCGAGCACGAATATTCGAAACCTGCGTCACGTAATACATATCGAATAGTAAACGTTATCGAGTTTGTATGACGTTTGGAACAGCGCCCGCCCGTGGCCGTATTTGGAACTAAAATTTAGTATGAGGTTTCTCGATCTCGATACGATAGCCGTAACGTTACGCAGGATTCGAAAAGTCGTGCTCGACCCACTGAGGTTACTTTCTATAATATCGTCACGTACCTACTTTTGCTAGAATTTCGTAGGTGACATTGACTCGTATTCTGTTTATGATTAAACTACAGTAATTTTACAACTTCAAAGCTCGTAAAGGTGAGTCATTGAAGTAGTCATAATGTCGTTTACATCGTTTGACATGTGCACATGCTTCATTAAGCCCTGTCATGTCATGTTACAAGGCCGAGATGAATAGTTTAAGATTTAAATTATTTTACATAAACTTAGAGCAGGAAAGAAATGGAGATGCTGACGCGCGATTTCTCCTCTGCCAAAAATTTTACGTCCGTGCAAAATGCATAGGGTCTGTTGATAGTGTGCGTGTTTTTAACATTTGTATGACAGTTTTGTTTTAATATGAGTTTGTGGAACTTAACAAATTTTGACATGAACGTAGACGTGTGAACCTAGCCGCCTTCCAAAACTGGCAGAAAAATTGTAGTGCATAGACAAGTCAAAGACACGTCTCGTCTGTCTGCTTTATGTACAAACAAAAATGATGACAGTTACAGCGGAAATTAAACTTAAAAATGAAAGTAAACCTGTTGAAAAACAACAACTTGTTACTAGGTAATTACCAAGTTTTTTTAATTAGAAGGTTTGAATAGAACATGTTAAGTAGTTGTATTTATTTTACAAATTAGCTAAGAAAGCAAATAGAACGTAAAAATGTGTTGTTTAAGAAAGAAACGATTTGAGCCCAAAGCTGACACAATAAATCAATATGTCCTCCCCCTTTGCGCCCGTCACGTATGCACAGATCTTTACACTCTAACGACCTTTTGCAAGGCGATGTTTTTTAAACTCTCATTACTTTTGAAAGAACCGAGGAACCCACTATACAGCCAGTTTACTTTTGTTCAAGTTTCAGCCGAGGTCGGGGCGAAGGTTGAAAGCTTTTGTTAACATTCAGCCGAGATGCTGGCTGGCTTTAATTGGATTCGAATTTAGAACGTGATTTTACTTTTTTAAATTTAAAAGGATTCGAAATTTGAATTCGGTCTCAGGGAGGTGTGTGATAAATTTTCTTACGTTTAATTAAATTTGAATACGCTTCCGGTTCTAATGTATATTGCCGTACCTATTTAAACCTAAAACCTTTAATAGGTTTGCAAGTTAGCGCTACCTAAGTGTTCCAAACTTGGTAGACAAAATAAATGGTGGCATTTTGTAAAAGTCAATTATTATGTTTTTCCGACGATGACGTTTAGTTGTTTTATTACGAGTACGTAAACGACACGATTTATTCAGAAAAAAGTCTAGATCTAGACTAAGATAGATCGCGGGTTCAATAAACTTCAATTATTTTTCTAAGCACAAAGAATGTATACATAAGCAACATGATATTTCGTACTGTTGCTTATTACGACAGGTACTGACTATCTTTATGCAAAGTCGGTTTTAAATAATGAGCTTTTGGAAACGTTAAAAATAAAAACTATAATTATTATTAATAAGCTCAAATTCCTTTCTAATCAGGGGTGTTATCCTCTAAAGTCATGAATGTGGCTGTTTTAGCGTTGAAGTGTCAAATCGGTTGTCATTTAATACCGAAAAGTGACACTCGCGTTCGAGGCTGCTTTAGAGACTAACACAACTGTTAAGGATGTATAACGAGGTAGATAGATGCTTCATGTTCAGGACACTAAGACATCTAACTAACCCTTTTTCTGCAAATAAACATTACCTATCTTATCTTATATTATCTATAACATTGTATTCACATAAATCATTTGTGATTTTTGAAATAAGAAGTTGATGTCAACGGCCGAACATGTCCGATCGCAGCACGCAACTTCTCGAATTCAGTTTCGGCATCCGTCGTAGTTTCGGCTGGATGTCCGAATGGAATGAATGAGCTAATCTTGCCGCTAAGCAGCAGTCCTTACACTGTTGTGTTCCGGTGTGGAAAGTAAGACAGCCGGTGTAATTACGGGCGCAAGAGGCATTTCATCTTAGCTCTCTAGGTTGGCAACGCATCTGCAAACTCCCCGGGGTTGAGGGGTGTCTATGGGCGGTGGTGATCACTTTTTATCAGGTGACATACTTGCTCGTTTGTCCTCCTTGTCGTATAAAATAAATAAATAAAATAAAATAAACATGTCCGACCGCAGTGCGCGACTTCTCGAATTCAGTTTCGGTATTGGGCGTAGTTTCGGCCGACGTCCGCCAAAGCCAACTAAGCCGGACCCTTCGTTTTGCCGAAACCGAAAACGAAAGTTCGGCAGGACACTATAACAGACGCCCTAGAGAACATAAAATATACACATCTATCTACTAACGTATACCTATTCTGGCGCAATTCTATCCCCAAGCCGTACGCAAGAGTGCTCTCATTTACGTCGGGCCTAAAAGGCTCTCAATGACTATTATTGAGACAATGAGTATGACATTTTGGGTAACAGCGAATAAAACGGACGGTTGGTCGTGTCTTCTGAGGGTCGAGCACGACTTTTCGAAACCTGCGTCACGTAAAATCGAACAGTAAAGTTTATCGAGTTTGTATGACGTTTGGAACAGCGCCCGCCAGTGAGCGTATTTGGAACTAAAATTTAGTATGAGGTTTCTCGATCTCGATACGATAACCGTAACGTTACGCAGCATTCGTAAAGTCGTGCTCGACCCTCTGACTGTCCTCATACAGGGGGGTGGCAAAGTTGTTTCGGTTTTTTGCCGACCGAATGGCCTAGTGGTTTGAGACCCTGACTATGAAGCTTGAGGTCCCGGGTTCGAATCCCGGTCGGGGCAGATGTTTGTATGATGAATACGAATGTTTGCTCTCGGGTCTTGGATGTTTAATATGTATATAAGTATGTATTTATCTATATAAGTATGTTTATCCGTTGTCTGGTACCCATAGTACAGGCTTTGCCTAGTTTGGGACTAGGGCAATTGGTGTCAATTTGTCCCATGATATTATTATTATTATTATACACATAAAAAAAATAACCCTCTTTGGGCAGTCGGGTAACAAGGTTCAATCAACAGAAAACCCTAATACGGCTCAGTGGCAAAATAACCGACTAACTTTATGCCGAATGCTAATCGAAGTACACTGCGGGCCAATTAAAATGCACTGACACAGACGCAACATATTGGGTAAGCGCGCCGCTCTGCTGGGCATCGAGTCAACGCTAAAGGACTGGCCACACCGCAAACACATGCACGCAGACACACATTCCGCATTTTTTTTTCTTTTTAGGGTTCCGTAACTCAAAAGGAACAAACGGAACCCTTGTAGGACCCGTTTGTTGTCTGTCTAGGTCGTGTTTTATAAAGCTACAAGTAAAAAAAGTAGCTTTTAATACAAAAAAAAAAGAGGAAAAGAGAAAGAGGTAATAGAATGAGACTTCCGCTTGTAAACTGTAACTTGCAGCTTTATAAAACACGGATCTGTATGTCAAGAATTATTTTCTCTGGAACGCGTGGAGGTGGCACGCTGAAATTAGTATCACATACTCAGGCCTTCAATCCCGAGAAACTGTGAAAAAATCAAACTTCTCAGTCAACGTACTTAATCAAATTAGTAGGTAATTAAAAAAGGATTTTGCCGTAGAATCAAAACTTATAGGGTAATCCGTTGTCCTAGAAACTTGAAATTTGGTATGAAGGTAGCTCTATAGCACAAAGAACTACTTAATCAGATAAATCTGAAAATCTTAATTTTTTTATGTCAGTCTGTGTATGTCATTGACCAATATAAAATGACTCCACACTGCGTACTAATACAATACAATAAGTCTTTATTGGACAGCACATAACAGGCGAAACAGAAATTATTCGTACGTACTTAACATACACATACATTTTGCGTACATTTTGTTTCAGAAGTTATTTCGTGAAAACAAACAAACATCCAATACATCCTTCGAACTTTACTAGCTTATGCCCCGCGGCTTTGCCCCCGTGAAATATTTCAAAATGGGCTAGAATTTCGAAAAATCCGTTCTTAGTGCATCTCTAGGATACTCAAGGTATATGTTTGCCAAATTTCAAGTCTCTAGACTAGATCCAGTGGTTTAGGCTGTGCGTTGTCTGTCAGTCAGTCAGTCAGTCACGGTGCTGTTTTATAGGTATAGTTAATTTATAAATTTATAATATTACTAGCTAGCTTTCGCCCGCGCCTTCGCTTCCGTGGCAGAAATCTTTATCCCGTGGGTATTTTGCAAAATCCCTCGCTCGCTATCCATTGTCTAAGTTTTATATAGAGGGCATATCCTGATGTTTATATTAATGCAAGTATTATTATTATAAATTAAGTAGGATGCCATTTAAGCGTCAGTGTGTCCGCCCCTTTACACGCCACGCTACACTGGCGAGCATTGTCCTGCAACGCTTCCGGTGTCGTCGCGTGTGAAGCGGCCTTAACAGTTATGAAATATAGGTTGACTTGATTAATGGGTGCTGAGATAAAAGGATGGGATTAATCATATTATTAATCAAGATCATAATTATACTTTTAAAATACTCACTGAAACATGAATACACAGAAAAAAAATCCAGGAAAATGCCAACCCCGAGAATCGAACCCGGATCGGACACCGGTTGGCACTGTTCTGGTTTTTTTCTGTGTATTCATATTTACGTGAGTATTTTAAAAGTATAATTGATATTCACGGGAAATCCGTAAAAATAAAAATAAATTGAAAAATTGAAAAAGATAATAATAAAAAAATTTTTTTTGATTTACTTCCCGTTTTACACTTGCCCTGAAAGATGTGAAAGTTTGAAGCTCAATAAATAGTATGAGAATTGTTTGCTGTGGATACGTGCCACTAGTGGCTCTGCCAATATGCCCATATAGTAATAAGACGTAAACGCGAACGCCCCAATACGACGACCGAACAGCCTAGTGGTTAGAGACCCTGACTATGAAGCTTGAGGTCCCGGGTTCGAATCCCGGTCCGGGCAGATGTTTGTAAGTAAGACGTAAACGCGAAGGCCCCAATACGACGACCGAACAGCCTAGTGGTTAGAGACCCTGACTATGAAGCTTGAGGTCCCGGGTTCGAATCCCGGTCCGGGCAGATGTTTGTAAGTAAGTAAGTAAGTAAGTAAACACTTTATTGTACAAAAAAAAACAGGATAAAACACAATTTACAACAATAACATGACATATTTGTATGATGAATACGAATATTTGTTCTCGGGTCTTGGATGTTTAATATGTATATACGTATGTATTTATCTATATAAGTATGTTTAGCCGTTGTCTAGTACCCATAGTACAGGCTTTGCCTAGTTTGGGACTAGATCAATTGGTATCAATTCGTCCCATGATATTATAACGCGATCGAAACGTTTTTTTGGCCGTTGATTACACTAGACGCTCAGACATCCATTGGGTCGATAATGCTTAATTTGTAAATACAGTAATGTTAGGTTATTATCCTCTAACAACTTGATAAGACAAGTATATTTAAGGATCAATAAATCTAATTGACTTTACATACTAATACCTACTTATGGTTATGATAGGTAGGTACCTAGCAACACATATATGTCAACTCGATATTGATGATAAATCGATACGTAACGTTAATCGTACGCCATTACTTATTCACGGATACGCAGACAAGGAAATGTTTAAAGTTATTTTTGTACGAGTAAAATCGATTGAACTGCCACTTACTGAGTAAAGGGAATTAGATTATCTGTAATCTCAACTTACATGTCCGTTCGTTTAGTTTACTTTCGCCGGCGGTAAAACAGACACAATAGAATTTCTATTGTTATAGTTCTTACCGCCGGCGAACGTGATAAGGCTGAAACTTTTGGAGGGGGAGTTTATACACTCACGCGAGACAGCGCTAGAGTCAACCCACAATAACTCTGCAACGAACTGACAACAGTAGAAATTTAAAGTTTGTTTAAGGCAACACTGATGTATAGTCGAACAACACGTTTTGAACTTTTGATTAGATTAGACATAAACAGGTCATCGTTCGTCCACCATCCACCATTAAAATACCTCTCATATTTCGTTTTCTAGATTTCCTTTTCCGTACAACGGCAAACCTACTAAACACTGGCAAAATTGGTCTGCAATGGACAGGGCCATATAAAAAAAACAAAGTTGCTACTATCATTATTATTTACAATTAAAGAAATGTCTGAGTGACATGAAAAAAGTATTTTTTTATTTATTTTTATTTATTTAAAGCTTAAAGCTTTCGAAATTGCTCAGGGTGAGTAACTAATCAAGTACGGTCGAGGAAATTAATTCCTGACCCACCACGGAACCATTTCACAGTAAACGTCATAGTGACATCGCATAGCTTGACAAGGAAAATCGTTACTATGAAAATGTTCTATGGTGAGTCAGGAATTCATTTCCTCGACTGTACTATGAGTACAATGATTTGATTTTTTCTTTAATCAAAAAGAAGAACCAATTATATTTTTCTTCTCGGTCAGTTGCAGTTACAATATTTCTTCTCATTCCGCGTCATAAACGATAAAAGTGCCTGGCTTAAAAAAAAAAGTTTACAATCACGTTTTTATCTTTGGGGCACATGTTTATAAATACAACTTTGCTAACTCTCTTCCTTCGTATCTGCCTGGGAGATCTCTCTATTGGAGACTTCCCCAAATGTTCTTACAGCTGGGGAATCAGGAAAACACAGAGCTACAAGATACATACCATTATGTAATTATCTGGTATTGCAACAACTATGGGCAACGGTGATTATTTACCTATTATTAAGGTAAATGTCCCATTGCTGGACACTGACCTAATGGTTGACACCTTCGACCTTATGTCATAGCGACAGACGTGACAGACGGGTGTCAGCTATTGGACATTAGGGTGTCAACTATTGGACATTAGAGTGTCAACTATTGGACATTAGTGTGACAACTATTGAACATTATGGTGTGAAGCATTGGGACGTTTACTGACTCTCAAATATAAAAATACAAATTAAAAAAATAACTCACTCTTCTCGCTGACCTTACTCTTCAAAATGAACCCCCAGATTCCGGTGAAAATTATGAATCGACACATCAAAAAGGTCATTGACTGTTACGAACAAACTACAGCATGAACTGGTCTTCCACTTAATAATGAAAATTTCATTGCAACCGCATTTTCATGTCGCCTTTACAATATGCTTATTGTATAATCAATATTCGACCTTCAAAGTTACTTGCCTTGGTTGAAACTACTTTGATCAGAAAATGGCTGTTACAACATTATGTCGTAGAGAACCTTTTCCAACATCAGCCGAGAAAATCACCTTCAAATGCTTTGAAGCGTATTTAAAATCGGCTCTACCGTCTTGATATAGGGGTGATTGTGGCGTGATATCGAAATGGTGATTGTCACGTTGTGATGTTGTGGGTGGTTGCCGGAAAACCCGGAGTGAGTCATGATTCATGAAGCGACATCTGTAGGGCGTAGCCTGAAAGCTCTATATGAGTCAAATGCACCAAAAACAGAATTCATTTTAAAGGCTTAACTTTGATGATGGGATGCTTCACGGACCAACCACCCTCTGGACACCGCATCTTCTATAATTTATTTGGAAAGTCATTACGAAAAAAGCCGCGGTGTGCGAGCCGGGGGAATGCATCGTGATTGTTTCATAGCTTGTCATCTCGCTTGTCATCTGGTCGAAAGTGAGCCGCGATTGGTGGCAAGAGAGATTTTATTTATTTTATTTTTTGGACCAATTTACGGAGTTTAAGTACTTACTTTTTATTTTAACGTGACGTGACGACGACATGATCTACACCACAGGCAATCTTTTACATAAAGGAAACTAGCTGTCGACTTCGTCCGCGTAGGTTTCGGTTATCGCTATCCCGCGGGAATTATACAATTTTCCCGAAAAAAAAGTAGCCTATGTTATTCCTCAATATTAAAACTATCTTCTTACCTAATTTCATCTAGATTGGTGCAGCGGTTTTTCCGTGAAGAGGTAACAAACAGACAGAGTTACTTTCGCATTTATAATATTAGTTAGGATGTTTTACATGTCAAAGTGTTGATAATCTTGACATAAAGATTGTTTTTTCCTGACCCGTCGAAAAACTCTTCTCACTTTACACCGACCAAACATATTATTAACCAACTTCAAAAAAGGAAGAGGTTCTCAATTCGTTGGAATCTTTTTTTTACTAAGTAGGTATACGAGTACGCACCTAAAAAGAGCTCAAAATGAATATACTTATCAGCATAGAATCCGTTATATTTAATTGACGTTCCTAAGTAAGCAGTCGCATGTGCCTAACCTAAAAAAAACAAATGGCTGTCCTAAGTCGTGACCGTATTACGCAACTCGACCTCAGCCCGAATCTCGATCTGATAGCGGTGCACTGCAGTGGAGAGAGTCGATTTAAGTTTTCCAAAAGGGTACCTAACCTACACTACATAAATACGGAAAACTTAATTCCGAATTTAAAATAAAACAAACCTAACCTGACCTAACATTTTCAAAATCGTGTACACAAAAGTTTTCGTTCAGCAGAACATAGGCTGCGGAATAATGACAATTCGGACTAATGAAAAAATTACCCTAGATGAAAGACTTTAAAAATACCTAACGGAAAGGCCTAAAAAGTAGCAAAGTGGAGATTATTTCGTTTGAAATAAATATATTACATTATATTGGGATATTCTTCAGTTGTACGTTTACCATAAAACTGTTCTTAAACGGAATACATAAACACGAATAAAATACAAACACTGTGTAATCAATCATTTCACTTTGAAAAAGTTACAAAGTGGACTCATGATCTGTAGAGTGGTCAACAATTATGTTTTTTATCTCGTTTATATGTTGTTGTGTAGTATAATATATTATGATATTATGCAAGTATAGGGTCTTAAGTAATTAATTAAAGCATATTAATGACTGATGAAAAAAAAATCCTTTTGATCAGGACTCCACTTTGTAACTGTGACTCTTCTCGCGAAAATGCCGTTTCGGAGTTTTGGCGTGTTCCAATGTGTTGCCAAAAATTATATAAAAATAGGTAGATTTCGAAAAACATATTAGTCCAATCTACCAGGCGACCAGAACAGGGCAGCCGGTAAATTCTCAATCTATTAATGTAAAATGCACCAGCGGGCGACGGCGGGCGGAGGCGCCGAGATGTCTGGCGATATGGCGTGGCGTGACTGAGGCACTATTTTGGTTATAGTCGTGAGCCCACACGTAAGGTTTTAAGGGGACTGGAATATTTCCACTCTGTCTCGAAGTGCTTTTCCTCCGCCTAGGCGAAACAAGGCGGCCAATTTCCTCCGTGGACTCTACGTGACTCATCGCGAGAACCATCTTGCCGTTGCGGAGATAATAAACATTCTGTATACGCAGCAATACGGTTCATTGTTACACCAATAAATATTTCAATTCTCGTTGGCATTTCTTCCCTCTGAAAATCCGCTAGGAGGGAATTTAAATTTTGGCGCACATATTTTTAATTCCCGTCTCGCTTCGCTTGTGGAAAAGCATCTTAAGGGTAGACGGTTCGTCAAGGTATTAAACGAGTATCAAGTACATAATGTACATAAGTACATATATAGTCGATGCAACTTGTGACCAAAGGGCCGGCAGTTTTTCCCTCAAAGAATCAGCATCGCTATTCAGCGAGGCAACGCTGCCAGCCTTTTGGGCACCATGCCACGGGGGCCGTATTTAGATTTAAATTAGTTTTAAGTTTTAGTTTATTTAGTTGTAAATTTATTTTATTATGTAAATAAATTATACCCATTTACCTTGTACATAATAAAATAATATAAGGCTACTGTCCTGTTGTAAGCCAAAAACGAGGTGACACTATTACATGGCTACCCATTACCAGTTATTGATGTTTGTGGTATTGGAATTTGATGGGAATGTAATTGTAGTTAAACGAGGGTTTTGTAATTGAGGTAATCGTAAAGTTAGCGGCAGTTTAAGTAACTAAAATATCATGAATCATGACCGTAACCCGCATGTCGTTCCCGCAATTTGCGAGGGTTATTCCCACGTTCCTGGCCCCGCTATCTCCAGATCTCGTGTCAACGCCCCCGGCATTTGAATTTCGCACAGCTGTTCGGAGTTTTATGGGTACTGGCCGAAAAAACCGTCTGAGAGGGTGAAAGAACTAAAATTTGGAATTTTCTAGACTCGCACGTTAAAACATATCGTGCGGCTCTTGTTTAACGATGCACGGTAGATTGAGGTTTTTTGATTGAAACCCATTTGGAGTCCAGTTTAGTGTGAAAATTTCCACGATTCTCACCTGCTTGAGTTGGAACCATTAAAATACACTGACCTGTATGCGGCTGCAGTACTTAATTGCCGCTTGGCTGAGGCTAGTGCGGTGCTGTTAGATACACACTTGGCCACGAAAAAATAGTCGTAGTAATTCCGCTGATGGCTAAGCACCCAGTGGCGCAGCTAGCATGGCTCACTCACGGTGCGAGCTGCCCCATCCCCCACTTAGCTACGCCACTGAAGCTGGGCTATAAAGCTGGAGTTGACCTATGAGAGGCAAGGTGGCAGCAGGAGTAAAAACTGCAGTTGGCTACACTGACCTATGAACCTGGAATCATCGTCGCGCAGCTAGCACGGGCCGCGCGGCGGGGAGGCGGCGGCAGGCGCTAGACACAGCTGGCTACATTGACTTAGCTGGCTACACTGACCTATGAAGCTGGAATCATCGTCGCGCGGCTGCAGCGCGTGCATGACTAGCGCGGCTAACACGGGCCGCGCGGCGGGCAGGGCGGCCGCCAGGCGCAAGGATACGGGCGCGGCGGACCAGATAGCGCCGCACAGCATCTAGTGCCGCTGCATCACTTCAGCGCCAGATCTGAGGACACCAGAATAAGGATATGAGTCTATATTCTCATCATCATAAACCAGAGAGATAGGCGTCCTTTGCTGGACATAGGCCTTCTCCAAGGATCTCCACGACGATCGGTCTTGTACTACCCGCATCCAATGGCTTCCCGCGATCTTTACCAAATCGTTCGTCCACCTTGCTAAAGGCCTACCAACACTTCGCTTTCCTGTACGCGGCCGCCACTCTAGAACCTTAAGGCCCCAACGGCCATCAGTTCTACTAGCAGTAGTTCCATATTCTACTGACGTCAAAAGCATCGCGTAATTATAAGGAAGACCTTTGACTCTGACAATTAAAGCGGCATCAGCAGATATGTACCTGCTATGTATAGTGGAGTACTGTCGCAAAGTCTCTTGATACGTACTTCGAAAATTCCACATTTACCTTATGATACACAAACGGGGAGAGGTTGTCGTTAGCCAGCTCTACAAGTCTAAAAATATCCCCAAAGCTAAATTTTCTGTTTTGTGTGATAAAGAGTCAAGTCAAACCAAGCCTTTAGACAAGTTTTTTTTTGCAAGAGCAAGTGGGTTGCCTGATGGTAAGTGCCCATACACACCCGCAACCTCGGGGGGTTTGCAGATGCGTTAATCGCCAACCTAGAGAGCTAAGATGAAATGCCTCTTGTGCCCGTAATTACACCGGCTGTCATATTCTTCACACCGAAACACAACAGTGCAAGCAATGCTGATTAGCGGCAGGATTAGCGAGTAATATGGTGGTAGCGATCCGGACGGACCTCGCACAAGGTCCTACCATCCTTCAAGATTCAGTGATAACGCTTTGTAGATTGACATGTCCACTGGCCAATGAAACATGGCAACGCCAAGACAAGAAAATCAATATGCTTCCCTGTTCATGTCACCAATTGCTAACCATTTAACTAAAAGACTAACTTTAAAGCACACGCGATAACAGTAAAATCTCACCTCTCACTCTAACACACAACTCTCCTCCGAAACAATCCTCATTATAAATTTAATTGTCAGACTAAAGAGCCTAATAAATAACCAAATAACTCCGACTCTGTTTACGCAGCGCCCAACAAAATCAACAATGTCCATTATGGCAATACAAATGAAGCAATATTAATAGCGAACACAATTAATCAAACCACCATGATATTCCGAAGTTAGCCCTTAATGCCAAAACGGCATAAGTCCTTTGAGCTTCGTCAGAGTTACGTCGTTTCGGACTGACTGATGGGTCTGAAGTTATAACTTCACTCTAAAAGGGCGTAAGCTCGCGAGTTTCAAGTAGAGTTGTGGCGTTTTAAATTGGGGAGTCTTGGTTGAGTAGGGTCGCAAGGCAGTGAGTATACTAGGTAATGTTTGAGGCTAGTCGACGCATGTCAGAATCATGCAGAAAGGAGGCATGCCAAGTTTTAGGGGTTGTTTGAAGCAAATATGTCTGCTAGATGTTGGACATTCGTATGCATGAGAAAAATATGCCTAACCCCCGAAATCAAACCCATTCGTGACACGTGCCATACCTTACACCATAAAACAGACAGACGGGAGGCGCCTTTGACTACAATTTTGCACTACAATTTTTCTGCCACTTTTTGAGGGGGACGAGGAACACATCAACACACGTACAGCACACGTCTGCGCTCATGTCAAAATTTGTTACGTTCCTACAAACTCACACTAAAACAAAACTGTCACACAAATGCCAAAAACACGCACACAATCAACAGACCCTGATCATTTTGGTCAGACTTAATGTTAGAGATTTGGCAGAGGGGAAATCGCGCGTTAACTTCTCCATCATTTTCTGGCCCAACCACCAGCCAACTTGCCAACTTTCACCAACTTTACAATTGTCGGTTTGTCATGACAATTCGAACTACATTTCTTGGCCATTATGAAGCGCGCTAAAACAAAAGTTCTTCACTTCAAGTCAGCGCCATTGACACCGAATTATCATTGAAAACTGACAATTGTAAAGTTATTGAAATAGGGGCCTGCTCTAAGCCTTGCACTTAAGTCAGCAGTTCATTGTTTTGCACAAAAATCATGGTGGCCCCATAATTAGGGGGTGCACGGTAAACAGGGCTGATGTGGGCGCGGCAACCAGCGTCAACAAACATTACCCCGATGCATTGTTTGATATCGCACTATTAAATGTATTTATAGTTGTAGGTTATCAGCTTTTTTAATGGCAGAGAAGGCTTTAATTTAAAACATTAAAAAAACCTTTTGACGGTTCCGTAACCACAATGGCAAAAACGGAACCCTCATAGTTTTGTCATGTCCGTCTGTCTATCTGTTCGCGGCTTAGCTCAGAGACTGTTGGTACCTACCACTACCTACTAGAAAGCTGTAATTTTGTAAGTATGTTAATTAGGCTGGAAAAAGTGCTTGGATAAAATTTACTGATCGCATACTTCTCCACCGATTCTCGAAAAATTTTACGAGCAGTTTCGATAATTTTATGGAATTTGTTTTTTTTTTCGATTCAGTTCAATGAGCTCGCGAAGTCTACAGCTCAAGTATTAAAATATTTCAGACCTTTTAACTGAACTTACAAAATATTTTAGTTTCTACAAACTTAACAGTAATTTACAGCGTCTATGTACAGGGTGTTCGAAACTTCCCATTAGAGGCCGTAAAGCCCATCCGTCTGCGAGACGGATGCTGCGGTCAGACGCGAGCACCCTGTAGTTTCGCGGCGTGTGGTTTGTGTATTGTTTACATCTGCGCTTGAATCGGTAGGTTTGTTTGGTTCACCTGTACGTTGTTAAATCGTCTAAACATGTAAAACAGATACGTGGCTGACTCAAAATTCAAAATTTTATTCAGCAAATAGGTTCAAATTCAGTTGAATGCTCTTTTACACGTCATTTTTTTGAGTCTACCAGCGCTTTCGGAGAGACCATGATTGCCAAGAAGAATGCGCCGCAAGAAACTTGGCACAAAGTCATTATTTCTAAAAACAAGTTACATCAGATCTAACAATACGTAACCACAGATAAATTACACATTACACTCTATCATTAAAAAAAATAAAGAGAAAAAAAAACCGTAGTTTAGGAAAAAGTGTAAACATATATATATATATTAGAACAGCAAAACCAGAACACTTTAATTTATTGGCACGTTTTAATTGGGCAGGAGATGTATAGGGTCTCCAATTCAAATATCTTTAGAATTACAAGGGGATGTATAGGGTCCCAGAATTAATACTATAATATGATGCTTAATCTAAATGGCTTAGAGATGTATAGTCTCTATAGGGTCAATTTAAACTAAATTTAAAATCAGCAGAGTGGTAAAACGCCTCCACGGTCAAATAGTAAGTATAATAATACATATACATAAACTGGAGATGCATATGGTCTCCAAATGTCAAATAACAAAATTTAAATTTAGGCCTTATTTAGATTTAATTTAGTTTTAAGTTGTAGTTTATTTAGTTTAAGCTTAGATTTAATGTCATTGTAAATTGCTTTTATTATGTTAATTAAATTATTAATAACAAAATTGATGAAATATACATTTCATGTCATCATGTCAAATAAATAAAACATTATTTGTCAATTATATATAATTAGTACGCAGCGGACAACGGCAACAGAGCCAGACACCATACACGAATATCTTCGGGACGCAGCCAAGTCACATTGGTGTCCTAATTATCATCTGTTTTCAACCTTGGCCAAGTGGTATTCATAAGTACATAATACATACTATAATAAGTACATACATACATAAGTATTCATCCACTTTGTAGTATGCTTTTTTCAGGAGAGCGGTCTTTATGTAGCTTTTGAATGAATTGTGAGGCAATTCCCATGCATCTACAGACACTTTATTGTAGAACTTCACGCAATTTCCCAAAAACGCTTGCTGACTTTTCGTAGACGAAATTTAGGGACGGCAAGTTTATGCTTATTTCGAGTGTTGAAACCATGCACACCGACATAATACGTGCCTATGAAATTTGAGGGTTGCCCTCGATTTCCCTGGGATCCCATCATCAGATCATGACTTGGTGACAATGGGACCACCTCAGGAGTATACCCTTTCGAATTAAAAAAGAATT
Organism: Clepsis dumicolana; assembly: GCA_963691665.1. Lineage (NCBI taxonomy): Eukaryota > Metazoa > Arthropoda > Insecta > Lepidoptera > Tortricidae > Clepsis > Clepsis dumicolana. The sequence goes on from OY829524.1 coordinate 12,052,730, forward strand.
TTGAAATCGGTCTACAATTGGCGGAGTAATCGATGTACATACATAAAAAAAAAAAAAACATACAGTGGAACGTAGAACCTCCTCCTTTTTTGAAGTCGGTTAAAAACAGCAAAACCGACTAAACACTGGCAAAATTGTCCTCCAATGGACAGAGCCATATTTAAAAAAAAAAACAGCAGATTGCTACTATCATTATTATTTTTAATTAAAGAAATGTCTGAGTGACATGAAAAAATTATTACCACAGCGTGACTTTTCAGGGTTGCCAATTAATATCTTATGCAGAGTTATCGTGGGACGATTATACGCTATACTTATACATAATATTCTTTTAGCCTTTTACAAGAGGGCGTGGTACTTACAAACTTACATTAAGGCCTACGTTTATGCTCATGTCAACATTAATTTGTTACATTCCTAGAAACTGCTACCGAAACAAAACACACAAAAAGGAAAACACGCCCACAACTAACGTTACTTCTGATCAAAATGATCATAGTGCTTATCAAGTTTGGCAGAGAGGATTGATTCATTTCCCAAATGAAATGCTTTTTTTCCGAAACCGTGAATATTTCAGGATTTTATATAAAACAAACCTTTTTTTTGTAGGAGTGGAAATTCGTTACGAGTACCGCCTCCTCCGCCGCCGAAAGTCTGGCGGTGACAACATACGGTCATTTAGATACAAACCTAACCTAATGACCTAAACCTAATGACCGTATAGAATGTTGTTCTTTACCTGCATAATAAGTCTCTTGTCTTTGCTAAGCTCCGCTTAGGTACAGTTGAACAGAAAAGAGATGGTAAAGAACGAAATTCTGTTGGGTGTTTCCAACTTTCTTCTGCTTTAGCGGAACCAGAGCCGATCCAGCTACACGCTCGATTATGCATGTGCAAATAATATTCCAGCTTATGCAAAGAATTTGTGGAACTGGGACTCCGGGCATATTCTTTCTTGATAATGCCTCTTTCCCTAAACGGCCTATCCCGGTACAAGTTTAATAAAAGTCTAAAATAATGACAAATTACGATCCCACCTGTACTCGGAACCGATAAATTTGAATACAGCTTGAATGATTATAGATGGCCGCCATTATGCAAATGGCGCGAATCTCCGCCATCTTTTAATTTATTACCGAATTCGACGGCCATACGAAAATGGGGGGAAATTTGGGCCCGCCGAGAAATTTTGGTACATAATTGATACATATCTAAACGTAGATGATGTTGAAATTGTAGACCTACTTTTATTGGAGAGGAATACAACCCAGAATAAAATAAAAATCGAATAAAAGACAAGGTAAGAACAGGAAAAAGTTTTTTATTTATTTTGTTTTTATAAATCTGCTCAAATTTTCTCGGAAATCGTTACAATGCCTAATTGATAAATATCAATCGTTTTGAAAGGAATAATTAAATGCTACAAGACGTGAATTAGGCTGCTTTTATGATATTATGAGCCTGGAAATCCATTTGAATTTCCAATAACAACACATGTAAATATGTTAAATATGGAAACATAGTACAAACTACTCCCATTTTATAATGAACTTTATTCTTATTTCTTACTCTCCCGTGTCAGGGTTCCCCATCCCGTGGGTTTTTCGTAAAATCTCTCCCTATCTCTTGTCTAACTTTTATGATCGTAATTTAGAAAATAACGTTTTTACCCACTAACGTCCGCCACATCGTTTTCACCCCCTTAGATGTAGAATTCCCAAAACTGGTAAAACATTGTGTCCGTTGATTTCTAGTAGTAGAGTATACTTATTCAGATTATACTCTTGAAGCCTCCAACAAGATGGAGCGACGACTTGGTAAAGATCGCGGGATCGCGGTGAATGCGGAAAGCACAAGACCGGTCTGAGTGGAGAGCCTTGAGGGAGGCCTATGTCCAGCAGTGGACGTCTTTCAGCTGACATGATGATGATACTCTTCAAGAGAAATAAGAATATAATACTCTCCAAGAGAAATAATGGGCCACATGTTTAATTGGTTTTGGGAATTCTATCCCTAAGGGGATGTAATGTTAGTTTTGACAAACATTTTTCACAAAGCTTAGTATTGAGCTTAGAAAAATGAAGAACCACGTGCTCCCATTTTTAATTGTATTTTTTAAATTCAGCCCCTGTCGGGTGAAAAGGGGGGTGGAACTTTGTACTTACTAAAATAAAATGTTTTTGGCTGTAGATTAGAGTGACCAGGCGAGGCACAAACAGTGAGAGGTTACTTTTGATGCTGACTGTACAGTGGACCGTGTCAAAATAAAGATCAAGAAACAAGCAACGATGGAGCAATCGGAATTCAGGTTATCATTCGCCATCGGATCAATACAGTTTTTTAGTTAATTTCATCTCACCGTGGTTAATGGAGTTAAATCGATTAGTTAAGCGTTAGTTGAGCCTTGAATGGCGGCACGTGATATAAGGTTAGTAAAATGGAGAAAACAAGAGAGTAAACTGAATGAGTAGAAAGTATACTATATTATAGGATTTGGGGAAAAGCACAGTAAATGGTAAATAATAAATAAATAATAATAAATAATATCATGGGACAAATTGACACCAATTGACCTAGTCCCAAACTAGGCAAAGCCTGTACTATGGGTACCAGACAACGGATAAACATCCTTATATGTATAGATAAATACATACTTATATACATATTAAACATCCAAGACCCGAGAACAAACATTCGTATTCATCATACAAACATCTGCCCCGACCGGGATTCGGACCCGGGACCTCAAGCTTCATGTCAGGGTCTCTAACCACTAGGCTATTCGGTTGACAAAGATAAAAAAAAAGTAGATTTTAATGACAAATATAGGGTAAAAAAGTCGTGATAATAATAAGTAATATAGTTTTGTACATCATTCTATTTAATCCGGAAAATTGCATAGTTCCCGCGAGATAGCGATAACTGAATTCTAAGCAGACGAAGTCGCGGGCAACAGCTAGTTGTAAAATGCTTCTGGCACCTCAATGTAAGATAACGTGACATATATGTTATAGTCTAAATACGACAATCAGACAAACTTATTTGGAGAGCGGCCAAACACGTCATGAGGACAGACGCAGTCTATGTTGTAAGTCAATATTATGCTTTTGGGAATGCGTAATATGTAGTAGTCTAAATGTAAATTTTAATGTTTTTTTTATACCATCATAGTCATCAGGTCAGCCGAAAGACATCCACTGATGGCCGGCGGGCACCCCCAAGGCTTTCCACTCAAACCTGTCTTTTGCTTTCCGCATCAACCGCGATCCCGCGATCTTTACCACAGGTCGTCGCTCCATCTTGTCTTCGTCGTGTCGATGTCGTTTTTATACCATAAGGTAAGCAAACGAGCAAGTGGGCCGCCTGATGGTAAGTGATCATGACAGCCCATAGACATCCGCAATCCCGGGGGATTTGGGGATGCGTTGCCAACCTATAGGGCTAAGATGAAATGCCTCTTGTATCTGTGATTTAGTCGGCTGTCTTACTCTCCACACCGGAACACAACTTTGCGAGCACTGCTGCTTAGCGGCCGGATTAGCGAGTAAGATGGTGGTAACGATCCGGACGGACCTCGCGGTACTACCACCCGCTATGTGAAGCATAAGCACCACTTTGTAAAGCTTAAAAAAGAAACCTTTGGAGGTTCTTCATAAGACAAAACCACTACCTAGTGGTTGGTCCCAGTGCCGGGCACTAGGTAGGTACCCCAGTAGTTGGCACCTTCAATGCCAACCATTGTTTTTTTTTTCTAGCCTAATAAAGTTTTTATACCTCCAGCTACAAGGTTACTAACCAGTGGCCTAAGCACGACTTGTCGAATCCTGCGTTACGTTACGGTTATCGTATCGAGATCGAGAAATCTCATACTAAATTTTAGTTCCAAATACGCTCACGGGCGGGCGCTGTTCCAACCGTCATACAAACTCGTTATAGTTTACTATTCGATTTTACGTGACGCAGGATTCGACAAGTCGTGCTTAGGGCGCAGTAAGTATTTTAAAATAACTCTGTTATTTGAGTACGTACCTAATTAGGTGCCAAGTTAAAAAATTTGATAAATGGAAATTAAATTTGTCATTGAATTTCTAGAAATACGACAATCGTTGATACAGATTACTAACTATACTTTTTTTTATTCGACAAAGAAGGCAAACTAGCAAGTGGGTCACATGATGGTAAGTGATCGCCACTGCCCATAGACACCTTATACGAAACCCTTCACGTAAAAAGTACTAGTTTTCTATGCCACTCCGCTAGCAAAGCAATTTGAACTCTCTCATTCATCAAAACCGATTTAATTTAGGTACCTATGTTGACATTTCTTATTTAATAAAAACACAGACGAAATAAAAGTCATTCATTCTAAAAAGGAAGCAGTAAAGGAACATATTTTCGAACGTGCGTAGTTCGAAGGTATGTAGGTACCTACTGCTTGTATTAATCAACTCAAGTAAATTGGAAGTCTCTTTTTTTGTGTTTAAATAAAGCTGCATTCTCTAATTTTCTTTTTTATTGCAGAACTACGTTCTGTTCCGTTCAATATTTGTAAGAGCTAGATTAACTGCGTAAATAAGAGTACCTACGAAAACTAATTGGGTCTTGACATCGAAAATATTCAGCCCTCGCCTCGAACTCTCCAGTCTGGTCCTTCCGTGGTAGAAAATCGATCTTTGTTCAAGGAAGTGTTTTACATAATAACGTTAGAATACTGATATTTCACAGAATCAGACCAGATTCTAGTAGAGAATCAAGTGTCTCACCTTCCTTCGGAACTCCTTCACAAAAAAAATATTACGTAACACTCAATTACGATCAAGTTGGTAATTTTACAGTCTCTTATCACTGCACTTCGAGTCTTTTGCTTAGTCTTTTAGTGTTTTTATCACGTTCACTGTCACGGGTGGAAGGAAAACAGGAAATAAATGAAAATAAAATGGAGACGCACTCGAATGTATTGGGGTTAGTCTGAGGGGCTTCGCGCATGCGTGAATCCTCCCCTTGTTTTGGGCACAAACCCTTGTTTCTTAGTTGCAGGGGAAGTAATTACCTACTTAAGTATTATAATCTATAATCTTATCTTAGTTACGTTTTATGTTTTGTTCTGATGAGTTTTCTTGGAAAAGTTATGCATATTTAATTAAGTGTGTAGCTTTTTTCTTTTTCGAAGTGGTAAGTGCTTAGTTTCTTATTTTGCTGTGGCAATGTTCTTTTGATAAGGGTGAAGGAATGTGTATGTTTCTTAGGGGGTAGTAGGTACAGTTCGTGTCAGATTTGGGTCCGTCTGGAGTAACGTCAGTCACTTTGAGGAAGCGAGACGCACAGACTAACAGGGGAATGTGGGAGCGGGACCGCGATAACCCCTCCCCCTCGAACCATTTCAGAGGCGAATTTAAGTTTGAAGCGGACTAGTATAGCAAAAGAAAAATTTAAGATTCTTGCCTTCATAAGTGTGATACCTACTAAATTAGATATTATATAATATAAATCGAATTCGATGTCGTAATGACTTTTCGATATCGAATTCGATGTACTGAATTTGACAACCAACGTAATTTACAATCATAGTGAAATTAATCGGATCACTCACGTATATAAGTCGAGTTCAGTCCGACATGTATAATTAATAATGTGATATATTTTAATTCTTTTTACAAAAAAAACAGTTCACGAAACGTTAGCTCGGTATGTTTGTCCATGATTTAAAAAAAAACAGTCAAATTCGTGACAGATATGGGTATGATATGTCTTCGGCTTCTGAACCCATCTTAGAGTACTTATAATATGTGTGTAGATAAAGTAATGTATGCAACTGTACATAATTAGGCCTTAAAACACTCGTGTGATCCTATTACGAAACTCAGCTTCGCCTCGTTACATAAAAACACACTCGTGTTTTAAGGACCCTCATTATGTAGCAGTTGCATAAACTACTATAGGTAAACATTCGGAACTTAGCTCTTATTTCAAAAAAAGTACCCGAAAGTCCCCTAGTAAGTACTTAATTTTAAAAGAGCTCTAAATGTGTCGCAGAGGGGGATTTTCTTCTTGTTTGGTCTTAGGTAAATACTCTAACTACCTACCCACAAACAAATAAACAACTTCTATCAGAGCCAAGCAGCCTCATGATCAGTCAGCGTTTCTGTAGGTACTTACCTAGTTTTTTAAACAGGAGGCAAACGAGCACGCGGGTCACTTGATAGTAACTAAGTGATCACCACTGCCTATAGACACCCGCAACCCCAGGGGGATTGAAGATGCGTTGCCAACCTAGAGAGCTAAAATGAAATGCCTCTTGTGCCTGTGATTTCCTCGGCTGTCTTGCTCTCCACACCGGAACACTGCTGCAAGCATGCTGCTTAGCGGTAGGATTAGCGAGTAAGTTATCCCCAACATCTAAGTAGTGAAATGTAAATATTTTGTTAAACAATGTTGTGACGCATTTTTACAGGCGGTCGGGCGCAATCCATCCGGGTCACTGAACAACAAAAGTTAACCTTTAAACCGCAAAGTAAGACGCATATTGGCCTTCAGATGCATATTTATCTCTACTATAAGGCAACGTTTCAATGATCGACACGTTAATTCCAATAATGGACACCCTGCCTTTATACTTTATTGCTACGTATTAAGATTGTAGGACCCCCTCCGGCCAGGTGGGGTGACGATCTGCGAAAGACTGCAGGCAGATGCTGGATGCGGCAAGGGCGCTATGGAGCCAATTAGGGGAGGCTATGTCCAGCAGTGGAATAGAATAGGCTGATGATGATGATTGAAGGTACCAACTAGTGGGGCAGATTCGAGCACAGAGATATTTACCTTACTCTAGACTGGCTTATGCCCCGCATCTTTGCGCCCGTGAAATATTTCAAAATCTAGTGGTAATTTCGAAAAATCCCTTAGTACCTATAGGATACTCAAGGTATATGTTTGCCAAATTTCAGGTCTCTAGGTCCAGTGGTAGGCTGTGCGTTGTCCGCCAGTCAGTCTGTCAGTTAGTCACGGTACTGTTTTATTTACCTTACTCTAGATAATATACTTTGTGACTAACCGAAGCAAAGGGCAAATTGAAACAATAAAAAAAACCATAGGAATAAAATTTGTATTTCACAGTTCTGAAATGTTTAATACACAATAGTACCTTTTTAATAAAATAGAACTATTCGCTATTGCAATAACACTCAAAAATACATTGGCTTAACAACGTTAGATAAATTTCTAGTATGAATAACATTAATTTGCCGATGTCTGCATCTAAGCTAGGTATACACTATGTTAATAATATGTAGTGCGGTCGTGTCGCCTGCATCCACTTCGGACTCTGCAAATAAATAATATCTAGTTAAATACGCGTCTCACTACTGGGTCTGGCGTTTTCTAAAAAAGGAGGGGAGATTTCGGTCTCTAAATGGGTCCAGAACGGCCCACGCGTGATCTCTAAATGAGCTTAGAATGACCCACGTATGATATTTCTAAAAGGGCCCATAGTGGCCCACATTATGATATTCTAAATATGCCCAGAATGACCCACCTAGAGCTATGCTATTTTGAAATGGGCCGAAAATGTCCCACGCGTGCTATTTCTAGATGAATCTAAAATGGACAATGAGTGCTATTTGTAAATGGGCCCAAAATGGACTTCCTCGCTTTTAGCTTAATAGGTACATGTTTCTTTAATCATGGTTTAGACACAGTAAGACAGGCACAAAGCGACAAAACAAGAGACCATGCTTTCTAACCTAACTATGCGCTCTGTGTTAGGACACTCACAATCGTTAAAGCTATTAAGCTCTTCAAGGGACACTGTTCTGATTGAAGATAGATTCGTTCGCCCAAATAGTATGCATGGTCCCGCCACTCTACCATCAAAATTTATTATATCGCCCAACATTTAAAATATAGTCTACTTCATTTTGGCGGCCAGCCACGCGCTCTTTGAGCGAACGATCTTACTACATTAAGAGTAGATAAACAGTTTTCAAAAAGATAAGAGACCTAATCGGCATATTTTTGGAAATACATCAGTCAGTTTACCTTGCAACTAGCACCATTTATTTGGTCATCCCCTGCTTGGCCCGCCGCTCCCACTCGGCCCGCATGTGCAGGATCCCCTTGAACTGCGGCGACGCGTCCGCCTCTCCCCCCGCGCCCTCCTCTCTGTCTCCCCCCTCTTTCTCCCCTTTCTCTATCACAGCACTCTCTCGCTTCTCTTTCTCAACAGACAAATGCCTTTTATCGTCTTCTTTCCTCTGCCAAGGTCGCTTGCTCAGAGTATCAGCCTTGTAGGCCAAAGCTTCGGATTTGGTTATGTTTTTGATGCCCTCTCTGTCGTTAGACGGGTCCGGGAATGTCCTATTTCTAAGTCGTTTTTCGGGTGTAGAGTCTGACACTTCTTTCTTGTATTTGTTCGCTTCGCTTCTGTAGACTGGAGCGCTTTCTCTTTTGGGGTTAGATACACTGTTGATGCTAACGCTTCGTTGATAGTGCGGCACGCCGAACTGACTGACCCGAGCAGCGATATCTATGATCCTGTTTTGTTCAGTTTTAGACGCTGTATCATCATTTTCTTTATCGCTGTCCCTGGATTTGATAGAAGCGTTAAACTCGTTTTTAAGTAGTTTAGATCTGGTAGCGTTATTGTCGAGTAATTCATCTTTTAAGCTGTTCGCTTCGGCTATTTCTTGGGCAAGAGTCTCGGCTTCGCAATCTTTTAGTTTGAGAGAGCGTCGGGCGAAAACTTTCATCAGTTCTGGCTCGTCGTCGTTGCGTCTCTCGCTCCCCGTGCGCAGTTCCTTCGACAACATGACTGGTTTCTTGCGGTACACGACAGCCTCTTCATTTCTATCCGGAGTTCTGATGTCGTTGCTGTCTGTGCTCTGAATCGAACTCTTGCTCCCGAAACTCGAATGCGATTTGCGATCCATTGATATGTTGTCATAAATTTTCTCAGTGCTTCCTTCGGTGCTCAACGAATTAGTTCTCGGTTTCTCTGGTCGGTCATGTAGTTCTACGCTTGTCGATTTCCGTTTGAAAAACGCTTTGGGAGTAGACGGACTTTGCGGTGTCTGTGGAGGTTGTGATACAGACTTTTTACCGACAACGGGAGAACTTTTCACATCGGTTTGAGTATTTTCATTTGAACCTTCAATCTTACCGACGACGACGGGCTCTTTTCTTATTTGGATATTCTGAGTTTTACTTTCGATCACTTCAAACGTTTCGACATCTTTTTCGGCTTGCGGACTATCAATTTTCTTTGGCGTTATATTAGCGGTCAGCACCACGTTGGTTGTTGGCTTGGCGTCAACTCTATTAAGCTGTATCTTTAAGAACTCTGGCACTCCAGGCTTAACCACCCCCGACTGTTGTATTTTTTCGTCGCTTTTGGTTATCTTCGGAGCATCGTGTTTGACAGGTGGCGTTTGTTCCTTGTTGATCATAGTGACAGAAACATAGCTTTCAGCTTCCTGCTTTTCCTTCTGGATCATGTTATGACTGATCTTCCCGCCTTGACTCAGAGCGCTCTCTACTGAAATAGTTTTCCTCCTATCCTCTACCTGCTTCTCAGGACTACTCTTAATGCTATCTAAAGAACTAGACTTGAGTATTGGTGCCATAATCGGCTTTGGCGAACTTATTATATCATCGATTTTAGCCTCTATCTGGGAGATGTCACTGTCGCGCTTGTGGCTGTCCATTGTGATCTGAATGCTGCTCGAGAAGAGCCTCTTGTCTTCGTGGATGTCAGTTTTGAGGCTGTCTAGGTAGCTACTGTCAGTGCTGGGCAGACTGTCGTAGTTGGCTTCAGCGGTCCCGTGCAGGACGCTGTAGTTCCTAGCGGAGACCCTCTTGGAGTAGTCGTGGCGCTCGCTGACATTCCTGCGGTAGTTGGCCTCCCAGCTCTCGAGCAGCGGCTCGGAGATGCCGACGATGGCCGGCAGGCTGGGCAGCTGGCTCTCCTGGGAGCTGATCGAGGGCGATTCCGAAGCGTAACGGAAGCTGTGCGACTTGCCGATGCTGCTTCTAGTCTCCACGTACTCGTCGCCGAGCGATCGGATTCCTGAGTTCACGTAGGCCTCTTCAGTCTTAGAGGCGCGGTGAGCCTTCTCGCGTTTCTCGATCTGCTTATCGCGGAGCTCGCAGACATGGTCGGAAGATCGGTGTAAATGCTTCACGTTTTCGGAACTCTGGTGGATATGCTTGGGAGGGGACGCTGACGCCGACATCACCACGCTGTGGTTGAAGTAGGGGATGTTCTTGGGCATGCTGCCGCTGTGGAACAGGTAGTCGCTGTGGACGCTCTTCATGCGGACCGCTCGGATCGGCGGCTCCTCGTCCGAGATCACTAGAGTAGGCGACAAGCTCTCTTCCTGAGCCAAACTAGACAGCTCGTTGTTAATAAATGCTTTGGAGGAGAACGGTTCGACCAATCTCTGGACAGACGCAGGCCGTTTAGACTTATCATGGTGCAAACTGAAAGATTCCCTTTTATCTTCAACAGTCTCCTTCGAAGACGTTCGTTTCGAGCGCTCCATCTTGTCATGGAACTCGTCGCGTCTGCTGAAACGATTCTTCATTTCAAGATTTAGCATTTTGTCAGTTTCTTCGGCGATTTTGAGATCAGTTATACTGTATTCGACGCCCGGAACTTTGGCGGCGCTGTACACGTCTTTGTACACGCCTTCTTGCACGTAAGCGCCTTTGCTGTCGAGTCGCTTGTGCATCTGATTGGCGAAAGCCTTCTGGCCAGCGGACTTGTGGATATGGGTACGTTCAGCGGGGACGGGCTTCTGCCCTTGCCCGTGGTCGACGTACACGAATCCGCTTCTCTCGGTGTCCATCACTTTATATTGCGGCGTCGACTTTTCCGTCTTCGATTTCTTAGTGTCCTGACTTTCTCCGTCAGTCTGATCTTTCTTCGACTTCTTGCCGCTTTTCCTGAGCAGCAGCCGGCTGAAGAACGATTCCTCCTTCTTCGAGGACCGAATGACTTCGTTTTCGATCTTCTTCTCCGACTTGGACTTCTTTTCGTGGCAAGATTCCTCGGCGTACTTATTGTCCACTCGGTATTTGGACATGCGTTCTTCGGAGTGGTAGGTGTGGATTTGGCTTTCGCTGGTGGTGACGTGGGATTGGGGCGATCCGTCTCTCAGGGACTGGCCCTGGGAGCTGGACTTGCTTCTCTTGATGGAGGAGCGTGGGGTGTTCTGTTCGGCGATGCTGAGCTTGGCGGGGGAGTGGCCGATCATCTGACTGAGGGCGAGTCCGGGAGGCAAGGATGAGGACTTGAGGCGGGTGTCTGCGGGGGTTTCCATTACTCTTTGGAGCTCCCGGTTCAACTGCTGGTGATGCTCCTTCATAATGTGATGCTTCGTAGTGGTCGATGAAGAGAATGATTCTGGAAACGAAAAGTAAATAATTAAAGCACTGGTTATTGTCATCAGAGTAGCAAGGAAAAGTGTAGACGACTTGGACATACCAGTAACTACTTCTGAGGTTTTATGGGTGACGTCAGGAGTGGTGCTTCGTATCATTTCTTCGTTCAATTCTGGCGTGATTGGCAAGGCTGACGCGGCAATCTGGAATGAGAATAATCAAAATTAAAAAATATAATATAATAATATAATGGTTAAGTAAGTAAGTAAGTTTGGTACTTGCAATATCTATTTTTTGAACAGTTAAATCATTACCATGGAACTTGTGGAAAAATTTAATCATTTGGAACTTATTTTGAGGCAAATAAAACAATTTAATTTGCGTGGTTAATCAGGAATCTTTTACAAATATTACCGTAATCAATATATATAGACTATAATAATATATAGACTATATTTAACTTGCTTTGTTACTTTTTTGCTAAATAATTTAACCACTTCCAGTAGACGCAATGCCTTAAAATTTTGTATATGTATAGTGAACAATATTTTTCCATAGACCAGGCAAAAATCAATCTTATGTCAAGGCCATAAGCAGTTTGACATGTAAAAACATTTCTCAATTTGACTATAATGTAAGTATTGTGTAGATAGGATGACGATTCAAGCCAATACAGCCAACGGTAAACAGCGACACCAATAAAAGATTGAGTTATAATCAAAAAAACAGTATTCCCTTTGGTATGCTTACAGGATTGTTTTTCTTCCGCCTAGGGGCACCGTGTGTCCGCCGCGGCCGCACCGCCATCTTGTGTTTGGCGGCGGAGTGTGACAGCGGCGCGACACCCAACGCTGGCTCCGAGAAGTCTGGAATAGAACATAGATGGCGTTAGTGATCGCAAAGTTTCATAGTATTATCAGTATTTGTAATAAAAGCGAACAAAATCCTACAAAACATGTATCTAAATATGAGCCAACGAGAGCTATCGAGAGTTAAAAATCCACTAGGATCACTAGTGACGAGTGAGGTCTATCTCTCACTCTCCAATGACAAATTGACTTTGACTAAAAATAAAACAGGTTGGACAAAAAACACTGGGAAGTCTCAAAATTACAAAAAAAACAACTAGATGACAGTAAGTTTAAGAAGTGACTACATGTCATAAGTATTGCTGAGCGTACTGTAAAGGTCGGAGTGGTCGCTCCGGTCGGAGCGGTCACTGCCGATATGACAGTGACTACAGGTACTACGGACTGGTAGCTCATATTGGAGTGGTAATGCATGTGGCGCCCGTTAAGCTGACAGTAAGTTTAAGAAGTGACTACACGTCACGAGTATTGCTGAGCGTACTGTAAAGGTCGGAGTGGTCGCTCCGGTTGGAGTGGTCGTGCGAGTGGTGGTGTCCGCTGCTGCTGTCCTCCTCCATCTCCGAGGACCCCACACTGAGGAGCGAGCCATCGCTGCATGAGGACTGCGATATGCCCGCGTGGTGCCGCTGAGGACAAGAATAAGAATATGTTTAGTTCCTTGCTAAGTTTACAAATAGATACAAAATTAACTTTCCACAAAAAAACCGTGATAGCCTCTCAAGCAGGATGTCGTGGGTTCGAGCCCTGGCACGCACCTCTGAGTTTTTCGGAATTTATGTGCGAAATTACAACTCAATGGTTTGTGTGAAGTTCTCAATTCGCAAAGGGCCCGCGTGGGAACTATTATTATTTATTTATATCGAACATCAGAATCCATAACGAATCTATAGCGCTTTTATTCTGAGAGGAGGCATGGGGGTGAGAGGAGAAGGAGAAATGCCTTTACCTTTTTTAAGAAAAAAAATCTAGCAATTTTGAGTTTGACAACGTCACATTATCGTCGTAAACGTCTTTACTTCTAAAGGCAATGGATCCATCCTAACGTATAACTGGAGTTACGTCAAAATAAAAGTAACTTTTAATAAATTAATTACTAATCCAAGAGAAAATTTTTAACTATTGTTGTGTTCTTCTTTCCAAGCAAAATACTTAAAGACAACTAATCAATATTATAGTAAGTGTTAAAAATGTGAATTGTTATCAACTCCTCTATTTTCAAATACACTAGAAAGCTATGAAGACGAGTTGGATGCTATAGAAATCTCTGAGGAATCCAATCTGTTTTCATTGGTCTCGGCTATTGAGACTGAATTGAATTACTAGTTGACTGATCACTTAGTAAATCCTTCAAAGACATCAGATACACCTCACCTTACACAATTCTACTGTGTTAAGTATAAATCGGGGGTAACACCGGATGCGATTCATGAATGTTTCCATTAAAGGAATCGTTGAGCCGCAACACGTTTACATCATGTTGGACGTAAGAGCTACCAAGTATTGAATGTTGTTGAATGAATGAGGATACTATGATGAATTCGTTTGTTTTAGTAAATACAGTATTATCACAGGACATCGTAAACGGATTCTATTCCATCTCGATTTTTAAAATAGGTGAGGTAACTTCACATAATAAAATCAATTTACAGTGACATTAAATCTAAGCTAAAACGAAATAAACTAAAACTTAAAACTAAATTAAATCTAAATAAGGCCCCCGTGGCATGGTGCCCAAAAGGCTGGCAGCGTTGCCACGCTGAATAGCGATGCTGATTCTTTGAGAGAGAAAACTGCCAGCCCTTTGGTCACAAGTTGCATCAACTAAGCGCTTTTGCAACTCTGAAATAAGCTTGTAAGCGCCGGGACCCCATGGACCCAAGGTTTCGAACCCGACAGCAACAAAATTATAGTTCGGACCGAGAGATTGATATTTAGATTTTTTTCTATTTTCGGCCGTTTCTGCTGCCGCACCACCTTTTTGTGTGGTTCCCTGGAGATGTGAGGGTGCTACTGAATTCACATTATATTGGAGAAGGTACAAACATTGGGCAATCTCATGCTACGGTTACAAAACTGGACGAAAAATAAAGCTGAAAGCAAGAACGCAACTAAGTACGAGATGGAAAACACCGTTAGTCACATTAGATATCAACTTCAAGCTGCGTGTGCCCTTTGTCACCTATTCTATACGATCATGATACGATTCCAACCACGGATATACAGTAACTCTGGCCTGTTATACGTACAGCCTATGACTGCCCTCACGTGGAGTGTGGACATCATCATTTCAGCCGAAAGACGTCCACTGCCGTCCCCCGCGGCTCGCCATTTACACCGGTCTAGTGCTTTCCGCATCCACCGTGGTCCCGCGGTCTTTGCCAGGTCGTCGCTCCATCTTGTTGGAGTCCTACCGACAGGCTAGTCTCTCGGTCCGTGGACGCCATTCGAGAACCTTCTGGCCCCATCGGCCATCAGTCCTGCGAGCAATGTTCCCTGCCCACTGTCACTTAAGTTTCGCAATTCATTGGGCAATCGGGCTCACGTGGACACTATATTATAAAGCCCTTTATTTCCTTCGTTACCTAAAAATGGCTACTTCTCGTAGAAGTGGGGTAGAAACTACGCGAACCGAATCAACAGTCATGCATACCATCTCAGCTTATGAAGTATACAGGACTAAAGTCCAAACTAAAAGCCAAACTGATCGCTAGTAAGTAGGCTACTAGAAAAGTGGATGTCGATTGGTTCCACGTATTTCCCAAGTCCAATGCGGATGTAAATCTGATAATTTGAAGTCTGTAATTGGAAAGCTAATAGGCAATTATTGTTTCGAATTAGAAACTGATTTTGCTAATTTCCTTTTAATCAAAGGAACTTCCTGAAATCGGTTCAGACCGTAGTCACCGCACAAAAACGCCGGTAGACAGAGCCCGGCAAGCTGCGCAACATTAGTATCTACCCTCGTGTCTTCATTTTCCCGTGATCATGATGCATGTAACTGCGTCGAAATATCGGGAGCTCATCAAACCTATAAGGTATATAATCGCGGTCAATATCCCATTTTCATTATGTCTAATGCAATTAACCGCGAATCATTTAAAACTGTTTTGGTTCAGCCCGTTTATTCGAAAGATAGGTTTTTGTATAAATTGGGAAAGAGATACCTATTGTACCTATACGAGTACTACGTAACGTAAAAATTGCGTAAGTTAAATTATGACATGACATCAGAAGTTTACACGATAATTGTTTAGAGAAAACTAAAAACATGCAAACACTTTTTGAAGAATATCGCTTTGTGTCGCTCAACTACTACTCAACTGTCTTTTGACGGGAAGGGTGAGAAAAATGACACCAGACTGGCAAGTACAATTAGGACTCACAGAAGTCACATTCTACTTGTTTTAAAAATACATCCGACCACTTATTACATTTCTTAGGGGATAATTGTAAAACACGATTGTAGACTAATTAATTTATGAAATAAAACAATTACTTTGCTCACCTGCGACCACAAAAGACTCCGCAAAGTAACGCCTGATTCAATAAGTTATCTAATTCATTTACTCTATAAGCAATGGAAACAGGGGCGAATTCTTAACTTTCTAAAGAAACCAATCCGAATACAATGCTCTAGACAGGTAGGTAGGTACTTAAAATCAGAAACAAACCTTTATTCTGGCACTGATGTGCCTCCTTCTAGGGGGTCGCTTCACGGCCACGTCCTCCGTGGTCTTGGTCACGTATAACATCATTTTAACAGTTTAACAGTCACAGCATTGTATCACAGTTTTTATACTTATTGCACTTTTGATTTTGATGACTTTGCTAGTTTATAATAGTTCGTCGTTGGCTATTTAGGATAGTTCTGCACACATAAAAAAGAGAATATGTAATACGAGTTATTTGATTATTATTTTTAAGTTTGTTTCCATGTAAAGTTATTTTCTAAGCCTGCATGCAGTCTAAATGGTCTTGCGAGTTATAAACATTATCCGGTAAATGTGTATTTTAAGCGCATGGAGACAGAGTTGATAATCAAGTTGCAATATTGTATTCAGCAGTTGATAAACTGATAAAACTCTTTGTTAGGTATCAATGCCAATGTCAGAGATAAGAGATTATGTGGCGATAACTCGTCTTTGGAGATGCATGATATAATACTAGAGGTAATACGGTTTACCGATGCAGTGAAACTGTATAATGCATGGTCCTGAATAGGTACTTACAAACTTTAAAACCGTCCAGTTGGTTAAGAGCACAAGTTCTAGACTCAGACACAAATATATGTATTTTTAACAGACTTCAAGAAAGGCGTATTATGTATATTCCCCGATTACTTGAAGACGGCTGGACCGATTTGGAAAATTCTTCCGTTCGATAGGGTATACCTTTTAGATGATACTTAGATGTCATGGTGTTGATGACTGACTTTTTTGACTTCGTGTTGAACACGGAGTGCTAGGAATAGACGCAATTTTCAAGCGACATTTCAAGAAAACGCGAAAGCGCTTGTCATCATTGACATTATCATAAAGTTTTTCTGATTTGAGGTATATACCTACCTATTCATTTTATTTAGGCATCACTATTTCGCATCGCATTCTATTTCACAGTAACTTCAGGACCCAGTAGTTTTATCAAAAGTGGGCGCATTTCAAGATAAAATATGACTTCGTCATTACTGTGTCGTTGTGACCAACATAAATGGGTTTGTGTGCAATTGCGTGTGTCACAGTGCATTGATGTCTACACTCATACCCGACATTAACAAATGACCACGAAAATGGTGTAATTTTTCGCGTTAATTAAGTGTCCAGACTAACGATAAAGCACATTTGTAATACTCTAACCGTTTCTGTTGCCTTGAAAACAATACTTTTACAGTGAGAACGATTTTAACGGGCACCCGATGCAAATTTTATTTGTGAAATTCAAAAGTACGTTTCGTTGATCAATTTAGAGTTGCGAAAGATCGCATTCAGTTTATAACTATATCTAAATAATTTAGTAACGCATTTTTTTCTAGTAATGTGGTTGGTTCACGAACTATTCGTGGTTACTAAAAGAAATGGTCTAGCCTTGAATATAGTCTTTTGGCGGTTACACTAATTAAGTATACACGAACCTACTCCGAAACTCATGAAGTACAGTCAGCAGCAGAAGTAGCTCAACAACCGAAGCAGTCACAATGATCTACACAACCTTTTATGTTTATAACAATAGAGCCGTGTTTAGATCATTGTGACCGCTTCGGTTGCTTAGCTACTTCTGCTGCTGACTGTACTCGTAAGCGGCAGTTCTAACGCCATTTTTACTTTGGATGGTCGCAATTAGTACGTGACGTAAGAGGGTGGGAATGTACAGACTAGGAGGGCTTCTGTTAATAGAATTAAATACGTATTAGCTTAATTATGTTCAAGCTGAGAAACGTGAGATAGACATTATGTAGTGACAAGTACGCACTCTTTTCAAGAAGCGTCAGATAGCTGCATTCAAATCAGATTCGTAAGACGGGCGAATTAAGTTCATATTTGCTGATTGATGACATATTTTCGATTTTATAACATGTCAGATATTTATGCCGTCCGTGTGATCTGATGTTTTTGCTTCCAAAGTGAATACATATTTATGCTGGTGATGAGCCACATGATTTTGATTTTGTGGAGTATCAGATATTTTTAAGCGACTCAGTGTCCGATATTTATGGCCTTAACCAAGAACGATATTTATGCCGGCCGCAACCCATTACATCTTTATGCCGTCGAGTGTCGTCATATACTTTTGCTTTCTAACGTGATCAGATATTTTTGCAGCACTGTCCATCATCATATATTATTGCTGGTGACTGTACTGCTAGTAGAGGCCAATTAAAGCCCAAAGGCCCAGTGTTCGACATTGCCTCAAATGTTGGCTGGCACTTTTAATCCTAAATTCAAAGCAAAGGTGACAACCGAGTGTCTATTAAATTGTGGTGTCAAAAATTGTTGCCTTTACTTTACTTAGGTTCCTTCTTGGATGACACCAAAATAAAGCTGGAAAAACCGGCTTTTATTCGAAATCTAATATGTCAAGAAACGGGCGCAATAGATTTAATTGAAATTAGCTTACAACCATCACGACTAAAGTAGCTTTCTATTGCAAAGAAACACTATCGGTCTCTTTGTTAGTGGGCTAGGATATTCATAAATGTCAAACTTATAACAATGCTTTGCTTCGAGAGTTTAAAGCGCGCTGTTATTTTGTGCGGAAATCGCAACGTTGGACGCATGCGATCAACTTTTGCCTTGTTTGTTCAATGCTGCGTTCACCGCGTAAAACAATGTTTGGTAATTAGATTATCTGTTGTAAAATGATGTGCGTCAAACGCATCGTGTTTAACGTAGCGTTTATCACATAAAACGACCGCGGCTTAAATGTGTAGATAGCATTTCATTGCGGCACTCGTTCGATCACCCATAACACGTCAGTTCCACCGGCCCCCAATGTAAAACGTTGCACGAATCTCTTAACTTTCAGACAACGAGGTTATGCCAAGCTTCAGTTAACAGCATAGTCTGTATATCCCTTAGAGCAGGAAAGGAATGGAGATGTTAACGCGCGATTTCCCCTCTGCCAAATCTCTAACATCAAGTCTGATCAAAATGATCAGGGTCTGTTGATTGTGTGCGTGTTTTTGGCATTTGTGTGACAGTTTTATTTTAGTCTGCGTTTGTAGGAACGTAACAAATCTTGACAGGAGCGTAGACGTGTGCTGTACGTGTGTGTTCCTCGTCCCCCACAAAAGGTGGCAGAAAAATTGTAGTGCATAGATAAGCCAAAGGCGCCTCCCGTCTGTCTGCTTTATGATAGGTATATCCATTGCATCAGCGCATTATATATTTATAATGTTTAATCAATTGAAAGCAGGAAGAGGGGAGTCTGTTGCAACACGGACGTCTGGCTCATGCAATTTTCAATTTGTTGATTTGTATGAGTTTTATGAGAACACTGAGCTACAGAGACGGTGGGATGAGCGAGAATGAATCAACTGTAATTTAGCATGAGCTTTTCGGTGTGGGGAAACATCTGGAGGAAACCTGCATGATCCTCCGAAGTCATTCAATGGTAGGTGTGAAGTTTCTAATCCGCACTGGGCTGAGAGGAGGCCTGCGCCCAATAGTGGGACGAACAAAGGCTGGTGTTGAGGTAACAGATGGATAAGGCTAATATGTATGTATTTTGGTGGTATTTATTGTCTTGTTTGAACATGTCAATATGAAATAAGCTGACGAGGTGATGAGCATGGTAAAGTCAATTTTAATAGATTTGGATGAGGCTAGCAAAAAAATATTTCTCGACTGACTACAGTTTTCATTAGTCACGACAATTTTATTAGTTAGAAAAGCTGCTTTACGTTAAAGGGGCAGCAACTGTTCGACTTTAAATAAGAGTCAATGAAATATAAGTATAGATATAAACATCAACATCATCATCATGTCAGCCGAAAGACGTCCACTGCTGGACGGCGGCCTCCCCCAAGGCTCTCCTCTCAGACCTGTCTTGTGCTTTCGGCATCCACCACGATCGTAGTGGATAGATATAATATGATTATGTAATTATGATAATGAAATAAAAACATGTGACCTAAGAGTGAAAGGACTAAAATAGCTGATAACTGTTGTATCGCCCAAATAAAATAGTTGGTACTTAACTGCTCTATCACTGGAAAAACGTCTTTTCCTTGAAATCTGAGTTAAATTGAATTGCGTGAAACTTTTACTGTTGTGTCGTCCCTTTTATATTTAAAGAGGAACATTGCGAAGAGAAAAAGCGTCTTGATCTTGACAGACAGACGGACAACAAAGTGATCCTATAAGGGTTCAGTTTTTCTTTTGAGGTACGAATACGAAACTTGTAAAAATTGGGCATGAGCAAATAACTAAATAGTACTAGCGTAATAGTACTGTCATGAGGCTCAATAAGCAAGCTTTATTCATCCAATATAAAGTTAAGTGTGCCGTATATGACGATATAACAATAACTTGAACAATATGCTTCGATAAAGCATCAAGTGGTTAATAATCTTGTATCGATATTAAAGTATTGATTGTTTTAGAGGCGTCTTTCATGTTGCGTTTTCCCGTGTTTAAATTGTTGACGGTACTTGAGTGGTTTGTTGTTCTATTAATTGGGTTGATGTTAATGACTGATGTTCAAATCACTTTACATTTATACTTAATCAAGCTTCGACTTATGTCAGCATTATATGCATTATGTATAAGTTGCAAGGCACAATGCCTTTACCTTTAGAAATCAACAGACAAAAACGTAAATACTTTTCCGAGATTCAATAATTCAATCATCGACTACAACAAGATAACTTATCTTCGTAGTTAACAACGAAACAATTGAACGGTGGAAAGTGAGAAAGCGTGCGCGGGAGTTTAAATAAAAACTATTTTATAAAGACATGCTCTTAGAACCACTAACTAAACAAAGAACGTTCTGCTTATATTGGTTGGTTGGTTAAGGAAGATTTTCTAACTATTTTCATTTCAATAGACCTTAAGAAAATGTTGTTTTTTAACGAAAAACGTTTTGCAAGTGTCAATGGAGCTGTTAACCTTTTTGCGGTTGGTAAACGTGAAAATTGTTAGAGAAACCACCCAGTGAAGCGTGGTAAGAAAAGTTCAAACAAAAGATTACAAATAGTTCTGTAATCAACAGGATCATTAAAGAATACGCAAGATGGTAGTAAAAAATACCTAATTCCACAGTATTGGCCAGCGAAGCGCGGTTTAAGTTATAAAACTGAAACGTTCCATTTTCAAACGCCTTGCGTAAACGCCCGCGCGGCAAAACGACCGGACGAGCTTCCGAGTTTTAGGGTTGTACCATCATACTGCCTAATTACGGTTTTGCAACGCGAATGTATGTCAATCGTTTTTTAATTGTCACGAAGCGTATCGCGGATAGTGTAGGCGTAAATGCGGTTGATAAATTATTCTACTGCGCTTTTAAATTGTCACAAGTTAACCTTCAATTGAATCGGTCCTTAATGAGGTGTGGCATTTTGTTTCGTTTCAAGATTTCTAAAGATTGGGTGGGTTTGATGAGTTTTTTGTTGAAGAGAGCAAGAAATAAATCTAACCATGACCCTTTTCTTTTAGATAGTAGCATAACTAATTAAAGTTTTTTTTTTCTTGGTAGAACCGATCCACTAAACAATCTTTACAATTTGATTTTTATTAGCTTTTACGGCATTCCTCTCATCAGATGAGCCACCGATAAAGTGGTATTACCGGTAAATCTAAAATATAAAAAGAAAACAACGACACTGCAACACTCATACGCGGCACATTTTTTGCATCTCGCGAACAATAAACAATGGACGATGTTCATCGAGCCGTTAATTTAAATAAGTACCAACTTAATTTTGTGAATAACGTGGCCTACTTCACGTATAAATTTAACTATTTAACATACGCAAATAACGTTGCGCTCGCGTGCACGCGTATGTTTCAAACGTACGTTCCGTGGCATTGGTATCTTGTGTAATACACGATTTGTTTAAACGCACGATACTATCAATATAACGCACAATAGGCATTACGGTAATTACAATTACTCTAATGCTTTATTGTTTCGAAATATTTAAGCGCGTATTAATTTACTGTGTATATGGCCTCGGTGGATCCGGATCCACCGCTACCGGTAGCTGCATCTAACAATTCAAGGTTTTAGAAGTAACATTAGTTTTAGAAAAAAGCGAATTGCCTGGATGCTTGAAGTAGAAGCTACGAAATGCAGCACTTTTTAAAACTAGATGCTAAAAGTATAACTAAGTTGTCTATGCTCTGTCAGCCATGTATGAAATTGAGAGTAGCATAAAATGTATATATAAATTCAAGTTTTGTTTTTTTGGGTCAGCACAGTACAGACAGAAAATGCTATTTTTTTTTTCAATTGTAACAGGCCAGAGTCAAAGTTACTAAAAAAAAGGCAACACGCGTCCATATATATCGACTGCGACGCATACATACATCATATCATACATCACATTATGCTAGTTTCGCACGTTTCCGCGTTCACGGGACATATTTATACGACTCACGTTTTATGCTAAGGAGATTACAATATAAACCAATTTCTGACCGTCGGCATTGCTGGTGCTTCGCTGTCAACGACTTCATCAAATGTCACGGTGTTTAAAGGCAAAAGATAAACAAGGTGGGATGTAAGGATTTTGTATAAAAGAAGAAAATAGCTGAAAAACAAGAGAGCTAGGGTAAGTTGAAAGAAAATGTGGCCGGAACAGAATTACAATGCAAATACCAAATGTAAACAGTTTCGATCTGTAATACTAAAATGAGCTATGATTTTACCAAAAAGCCATGATAGGCTAGTGGTTTGACCTATAGCCTCTCAAGCTGAGGGTCGTGTGGGTTTCGAAATGTATCACTAGGTTTTCGGTGAAGGAAAACATCGTGAAGAAACCTGCACACTCCTGCGAAGCAATTTAATGGTTATATGAAGTTCCCAATCAGCAATGGGCCATCGTATGAACTATAGCTCAAGCCCTCTCATTCTGAGAGGAGGCCTGTGCTCAGCAGCGGGACGTAAAACAGGGCTGGTGATGGTGATGAGCTTTGATTCGAGACAATACACTTTATTCAGGTCTATTCATCCCGCTACATTTCCCAATTATAAAAAGAAGCATTTATCAATAAACGATGTGCATTCAATACATTAATAAGTACAAATAAATAGTAAAAGTAGTGATGTAAACAATTGTCTTAAGAAATTACTCAATTATCGAGTTTTCTACAAATTGCAAAGCCTCGTCTCGAGTTCTCACGATTTTGCGATTTTCAAACCGCTAGGGAATTGCGTTAACGGCTGTTAAACAGAAAATAATCTGCCTCGTGATATGTTACTTTGTAACAGTAAAGTAAAGAGAGA
This sequence comes from Clepsis dumicolana, assembly GCA_963691665.1. NCBI lineage: Eukaryota > Metazoa > Arthropoda > Insecta > Lepidoptera > Tortricidae > Clepsis > Clepsis dumicolana. The sequence goes on from OY829524.1 coordinate 12,075,919, forward strand.
TGATATAAGAAAGCGAAAATAATTTTGTTGACATTTTCTTTCTAAAGCAACGTGCATGCTTGCTACTTAATGACGTGTGAAATGATAATTTTAGCATAACTCTGCTGACTTTTTTATGAAGGACGTTGAAGAAATCAATGTCAAATCTACTGGTGGAAAAGGGAATCCCGGTTAATTCAGTTTAATTTGAAAATAAAAATAGTGTTTAAGGGATTCGCACACAAAAAAGCATATGACGTAAGATTGGCATGAAAACTTATATCAGTACTTGACTCGTACCAGTTTCTGAAGTTAAGGCTTGGTCTCGGTAGCGATTAGAAAGAATAGGGCCGTTTCGAAATGCATAGCTAATTTAATTAGGTTTTAATGGCAAACGTCACTATTCTTCAAATAATATTATACACAGATAAATTTATATTAAAAAACGTGCCTACGGCTTATCACGAAATTAATATGGCTTACAATAAAACCCCCAAAACCTTATAAGAAATTAATACGCGTTATCATAAATTCACAGCCAATTAAAAGCAATTTTTACATCACTAACTAACGTTATCAAGATATTCATCAACAAATCAACACGAGGAAATGCATTAGCGACTCGACTTTCTTTGTCGCTTTTTTTGTTTTTACGCATGTGTTTCCTTCGCGAAGAGTGAATTTCACGCATGCATGTTGAAACGGTTTATGTATTCAAAAAGGCAAGGTCTAAAGTTAACGTTTAAACGCGAATTCACTATTGAAAACAACCGTTTAAATATTTAAGTATTTTTTCTGTGTGCAGAAAGTTTTAAAATTGTAAACAAAAAAACCGCAAAATATTTACAAATCAGCGTCCGTCACATCACTATTTGCACTTCGACACTTTTTTAATTTTATTCTTAAACACTAAAAATTCGGTTCCAGCCAGCAATAAAAGTTTACATTAAAAACAAGAGTTCTGTTTTTAAATATTTTTGTACCGTTTCGAATACTGCTTTTTTTTCTAACGCGCGAGTGGCGTTAGCTAAGGCCGAGTAAAGACTGGCTGGCTGTAACTGGCTGTATTCGACGTCAAATGTGCGGAAGCCTTAAATGGTAATGTGACGTACACTGATAGGTGATAGGACACTGGCAGCTTACAATGGAGATAGCAAAGATAAATATTTTTATAGATTATAGGATAATCTTATTCAAACTCGGAGAACACTCGCGTTACCGATTTTGTAGAAAAAGGCTCAGTTTCTTTGCGTTTAGAAGAAATACCCAGTTTTAAAATATAAGCCTTTTTCATATATGCATAATTTTATGTCAATGTATACATATATTATTATTAATTTTTTTACTATAAACTGACCAGTGATTGATCCCTATCTCACTTGATGGAAGGTGCAGATGAGGCCTAAGGTGTAACTCACTGGTTCAGTAACAGCCTATTCACTCTAGCCTTGAAGAGCCCTAGATTGTATCCGTCCGGAAATGCAGACGGTGGGAGCGAATTCCATTCCTTAGCAGTTCGCATTAGGAAGGATGAAGCAAACCGTCTCGTGCGGGCCAATGGAATGCCAACAACGTATGGGTGAAGACGCTCCCCCCGTCTGGAAGTCCGTTGGCAAAAAGGAAATGGAGCTATTATAAGTCGTGCAATTCCTGCGCACACTCACCAAAATGTATCCGATCAAAAACAGACAGACATGCAACTCTTCGACGGTGTTCGAGGCTTTGCAGCCTGTTCTTGACCATCGAGGCATCACCAGTGAGCCTACGGGCTCGACGCTCTACTGAGTCCAACGCGGCCAACTGATACTTGGCCGACCCATCCCAGATGTGGCAGCAGTATTTCATACACGATCGAACCTGTGCTTTGTATAGAGTAAGAAGCTGCTCTGGCGTGAAATACCGCCTCACCTTATATAGGAGACCAAGTTTTTTTAGCAGCAGTATACATATAGAGGCTTAACGAATTAACGGTTGCGAACGTTTTAAATAAAATTTATAAAGCATAAATTTTAATGATTCTTATCATGATACGTCGTAAATTTAGAGTAGAGTGTACCTAGTTTGCTATAATTATGTATTTGTTATAAAACTTACTTTATGATGATTAAAGCATCTCACACAGATTTTTTCAGAGTTTTTGTTAGGAACTCTGACAAGCATAAATGATCTGAATACTATTAATATTGATGATACATTAATAACTTTAGATGGTTTGTCAAATTAATTATGTATAAAATTAATTTATTCGGAAACATAAAAAAGTGAAAATTATCTCGAAGGGAATGCCGCTTGGAGGAGGGTTCCGCGCTATTATGTGATCGTGGTGATGTAGGGACCAATATTTATTTATAAAACAATCGAATGTCATCAAAATGCCTTTAGCCAACAGATTTACAAAGCCTGCGTATTAATTACTTCCAACGAGTTAACTCACGATTTTCATAACAATTCCTAGCATTATATAAAAACAACAACATATAGTAAACATATTTCATGTAGTCAAAACAATACGAACAGGGCAGAATAGAGGTTATATCATAACTCATCGGGCACAGGCGTTCAGTAAGAATATGATGACATAGTGATAGTGTATAATGTTTTCAAACTACGTAGACTATAGTGATATAAACGAGTCAACTCAGGTATGTCAGCCGAGTATAGCCCGACATGTTTCGAATCCTGCGTAACGTTACGGTTATCGTATCGAGATCAAGAAACCTCATACCAAATTTTAGTTCCAAATACGCTCACGGGTGGGCGCTGTTCCAAACGTCATACAAACTCGTTAACGTTTACTATTCGATTTTAAGTGACGCAGGATTCGAAGTCGTGATCGACCCTCAGACGTGCGGCATATCTCATTGGTTACTTAAAACCCGTCTACGCCCGTGATTTGGATTGATCAACTTGTACGTAATGACTATCGAGAATCGTAGAATATCGATGTGGAAGCCGTAGTAATGGGTCATTATATATGCCGTTAATATTTAATGGCACCCCGGCAGCGGTCGAGGTCATATGAGTCATGGTATAGCAGTTATATGTCACAACTCACAACACTCGTGCTATCTATGTTGGAGTTACTACAGATTATGTAGAGCACAAAAACATAGGTGGGATTTTGATAAAACGTGTCTAAGAACCATCCAGGGTGGTGTTTTATAAAGCTACTAATTAGAATTTACAAGCGGAAGTCTCATTCTATCGCCTTTTGTTAAAAAGAGACTTCCGCTTGTAAATTGTAACTTGTAGCCTTATAAAACACGGCCCTGCTTTCAAATAATAAAAAACCTCATTCAAAACGATTCAACCGTTTAAGAGCTACAGTGCCACAGACACAGAACACACACACATACAGACACACATAGCGGTCAAACTCATAACACCCCTCTTTTTGCGTCGGGGGTTAATAAATCAAACTAGAGGCTCTGTGCTTTGCCTTCAATGAAGATTACACCTACATAGGCAATGCGATACCGTTGTGGATACGCTCGGTTGGCGACAATGCCAAAGTGAGGTTGCATCGCACGCAGCTACAGTAACTACTGCTGGAAGTTCACATTTAAATGACTAAACAGTCCAATTAAAGGAATAGAAAGAAAGAAAGAAAAAAAATTACTACTAACACAAAATTAACATAGCATGAAAACAACAGAAAAGATTAGTAGTAAATGTTTTGGCGTCAGCAAAATGCTGACAGTGCCAACTCACGAGCGACACTGCAGCGCTGTTTTTATTTTCTAATTGTATTAATGTTTTATTTTATTACGGAAGTATTTTGAAAGCATGTGTGATTCCAGTAAATGTTCGGCAATAGCGGACTTGTGTAAATTATCTCCAGGAATTCAATTTCAATTTCAAAAAAAAAAAAAATTGATTGATTAATTTTGGGATCATGTCCACATTATTGCAAGCAATGACGCCACTCCGTCCGATCCCTGGTCATTAGAAACTAAGAAAACTGAAATCCCACCGTAAAGTTATTTATTACGCATAACAGTTAAAAACCTTATACCAAACAAGTCCTATCCAGTGGCTCTACATCAGCGCAGGCGCACCGCGAAGCTACAGTGCATGCAACGGTGAAAGTGCACCGAGGTCGATGTTACAATAAGTATTGTCTCCGATCTCTTTTTGTACTATAAGTACCTTCATACGATTGTAGCTTACGCAGCCAATCCATGGCTCGTTGGACTTCATCAAAAACATGTTGGTCTAAACACGACTTATTTACGTGAGTGATGTATTGTATTGTGTGTCCATAGGCTAAAGTCACGTTGTATGTATTTAGTACTTAAAATCATTATAGCAACGCTACAGAGCAATGCATAATAATCTCTATAGGTATATTTGCACGCTTATATACGGTGTACCGGATATCCATCATAATAATCTCGTTATCTCGGATGCAGACAAATAGATAAAATGAAAGCTATTTATAAAACGAACTGCAAAACCTTGCAACCGTATATTATCTATTTTTTTGCAATAAAGCATTAAAAGGATTTAGTTAAGGATTAGGATATACCTAACGTTTTAATCTTTTGTAGAAGGTTCTTTTATAATTCTGTGCCTAGTTATTGTAATAAAAATTAGCTTTTTATGTACTATTGCATAGCATTAAGAAATGAAATAATCAAAACAATTACCAAAAGAAAGCAATTTTGACCTTGCGAAGGACTTATAATTGTCATTACAACTTCCGTGTTTGACTAGTATTTTAAAAATGACACACAATATCAAATTTACACATGGAAAAAAAGAAGAAAAAACATAGTCAACGACTAATAAAAAAATACTTTTATAGAGAACGATGCATGGGTGTGAGGCAAAGTAAGTAATAAAATTAATTAATTAATTAATACGCAAATGCACTTTATAGAAGTAACGATAATAAATATACACTCGTACTTTAACTTTCAAGTGCCATACGCAATTTATAAAGGATTAAGATAAAAGTGATAACACGTCCTATATTTTAATGAATTATCTATGCACAAAAGTCGTAATGTTTGAAAAAAAGAAGATAATCTTATCCGCGATTATGTTTTATGGATAAAAGTTGCATTATTTATTTATAAAGAGTAAGTAGGGTCTCTAATGGGGATAAAGATATGGCCGGTACCAAGATAATAATTATGTATCAGATTCCAGAGTTTTTTGACATAAGTAGGCCTTCTTAGATATAGTCACTTTGCTAGTACAATAATTCTATTATCGCATTTTTTATGAAAATAGTGGAAAATATATATATTATTTATTTATATTTATTGGGAAACAAGCAGCTTAAATTTAATACATAAAACATAGAAAATTACAGTTAACACATATGCCAACACAGTTTCCACTTATAATTAATTTCTTCGCATCTTTATACTCAGATATACAAATTTTGTAAGTAGTTACTAAAATATGTTAGAGATAGTACACATAGCGACATCTGTTGGCTAGCTTTAAAAACGCTTAGCTAGTAACTTGTCTTCGTTATGTCATTATAATACTTACTTGGCGACTGCAAGCGATGCCGTTACTCTACAATAGATGGCATTAGGCGCAGCTTAATGTGCAATAAGAAGTTTTTTTGTTTTTAATTTGAAGATGGATGGGTTCGAATCATGATGGTCGTGGACAGATCGGAATAATCGGTAGGTACAGTCTGCAGCAAAAGTAGCTAGGCAACCGACGCGTTCACAATGATCTAAGCACGGCTCTACTGATAGACATAAGAGCTTGTGCAGATCATTATGACGCTTCGGTTGTTAACTACTTGTGCTGCTGACTGTACAATTATAAAAGGTCATTTAGGACCAACTATTAGGAACGCAGAAGTGAACGCCGTGGCTGAAATCTTAAATTATTTCTTAAACGATGCGAAAAAAAAATTCAACTTCTATAAAATTTGCTATTTCAAAAGCAGCTCATATCGCCGGCATTAATTTTAGTGCCCCGAAATTGGAAACAAACCGAGTACCGAAGGTCCCGTCTATAAGTACGCTCTATGTATACGTCTAATTTAAGTATGTCCGGGGTTTAAAATGATAGCTTACCTTATCAGCCTTGTCGGTGGGCGGGGAGGCGGGGGGGCTCCGCGGCAGGCCTAGGTCCTCGTCGTCGTCGCTACCGTCGCCGCGCCCGCGCCGGCGGACCGCCGCTACTAGCTCCGCCTGGTGGGGAAAAGGGGAAACTTTAGTTTAATTTTAATTCAAACAATTAAGTGTTCCGTTGCTTATAAATAAGGGCATTGAAGGGTACTCGTGAGGCAGGCATTAGGCAGTGTTCCTACTGAAGCGGAGCTAGGCGGAGCGGAGAGCAGAGCCTGTTTTGACCTATCACAGTTCTCAAAATCTTCACTCCGCATCAGTGGAATGGAAACTTGACACTTTTTACTCTTCTTCTCTCCATGTCAATGAAACTGCTCCTTTATATGTACTTCGTTTTTTTCAGCATTGGAAAAAGGTAAACTATCTTGACATAATGACATATTTTTATTGAAAAAGGCCTTTTAAAAAATAAGTAATAGCAGAGACAAGTAATATATAGACTGCCAATCTCCACTCTAACTTGCGTAGCTCCGAAATATAAGGTTCACTAGATGGCGCTGTTTAGCCGGGGCATTACTCCCACGCATGCTAAACAACGCCATCTAGTGAACCTTATATTTCGGAGCTACGCAAGTTAGTATGGAGATTGGCAGTCTATATATTACTTGTCTCTGGTAATAGCAAGTAACAATTAACTATAAGTATATAGCAATGAGATTCATTTATTTATATTGTCTGGTTTTACTCGTAACGATTACTTATTTAAAAAAATCGTTTTTCAATAAAAATACATGTTAAGATTGTTTAGACATAGACATAACTTTATTCGACATTAAAAAGTACACTGACTCTTAAACCAATACAAAAAGTTACTAAAATTATACTTAAATGATGATGTCGAAAAGGAATTTGACTCAGCATTATGCTGCAGTAGGTGCCTGCTACAGCGCTGGTTTTCCGGCAAACCCTTCATATCTTTGCATCAAACGCGTTGGACCGGAATCAGCAGTTTACGTTCTTTTTAATGCCGTAAAAAATGTTATGTGGTGTTCAACAAAGAGTTATTGTATTGTATTGTATTGTATTGTATTGTACTTAGTTAAGATTTAGTTTTGTACTGGACTCAACGCAGAATTGATCTAGATACTATTGCTACGAATCAATACTACTTATAACAGCAACAGCTAATATTCTATTGTGATGTTTAATAGTGCAAAATATTCATCTTTACAAATCTTTAGAATGATTTGTAAAACTTTTCTCTAATTTAAGAATATAAGATATAAGAATTTGTAATTTGTAACATAAACACACTATAGTGCCAATTAGTTCAAGCGGAAACAGCCGATACAATATCTGAAACAGACGCTATGTTTTGTACGTCTGTTTCCTTCCCCCCTTATCACGTTTACCGTGTACTGTGAATCATAATTTACAAGTTTAGTAATTATTTTCTTCACTTACAATAACAATGAGTTTTAAGGCAACATAAATAAATAAATATCACGGGACATTTTGACACCAATTGACCTAGTCCCAAACTAGGCAAAAGCCTGTACTATGGGTACTAGACAATGGATAAACATACTTATATAGATAAATACATACTTATAGACATATTAAACATCCAAGACCCGAAAACAAACATTCATATCGTGTCATATTCATATCATATTCATATATTGTGTCAATCCTTACTATCTTACTGCATTTCGGCTTGGGGTGGTGCCGCGAAGACAACTCTCTTGGTACTGGAACGAGCCCAGAGAGCTATTTTAAAGGTCTCCACTTTTCGCCCGTTCTTTTTCCCTACAAAGGAACTGTTCCAATCATGCAAAGTCCTAACCGTGCGCCAACTATTCATCCTGAACATCATCCTCAATCAGCACAAATCGGCCCCCTATAACCCCAGTGTTCATGACAAAAGGCGCTCAGACATAGTATTTAAGATAATTCGACCCAGGCATGCTTTTATTCGCAAGTTTGCTTCGTTTTTGGGCCCCTTTCTCTACAACAAAATTAATAGACTCCTGGATATTTATGACCTTAACTTTAACAATTGTAAAATCAAACTAACTGGGTGGCTGCAAAATCTGTCCTACGAGGAAACCGAACACCTGCTGAAGGTAGCGTCGTAAACTCCTAATCAATTTAATTAATTTAAACTCGTAAACTTAACACTTATCTTTTCTACTGAAACCCCCACTTTATATAAAAAATGTAATGTTTAGTATATTAATCTCTTGTATATTGTTGAATGGCAATTGTATTAATTATTTTAGCTCTAATCTTTGCCTAAGATACAGGCTACTTTTGTATCCTAGTTTAGGCATTCTAATGTAATTAGCACAAGTTAAGTAATAGTAGGCGCAGCTAATAATGTTTGAGCTATTAGTTTAATACCTAGATAAATTAAATCTGTAACTTAGTTAAGTAAAATACCTACTAACCAATATTCATTTGTCCTGTAATTGATAAATAAATGATTTTGATTTTGATTTTGAATATTCATCATACAAACATCTGCCCCGACCGGGATTTGAACCCGGGACCTCAAGCTTCATAGTCAGGGTCTCTAACCACTAGGCCAGGCTATCCGGTCGGGTTTGATGTATTTATTAAAGGCATATTATTGACATTGAACATGACATAAGTGTTCGCATTCATCATACCACTGTTTCGGAGGCAAAATCACGAACCACTGTTAGGCTATTTATTAGGCCGTCTACTACTGATGGACAAAATCTTGCCTACAACTACCAGCTTTATAAAAATAATGTTTTCAAGTTCGTACATGAGTACGTACGTACGTGACTCATATGAGTCATATCACATGACACTGAAAATCCTTCTTAATTTTCCTGTCGGTGTATGGCAGATAAAAAAAAAACTTACTTTTAAATTAAAAAAATTAAAAGTAAAATTTTTAGTTTTAATTATAAGGGCAAAATACAAATGCAGAATGTGTAGGCGTAGCCTTATGTAGAGTACCTACGTATTGCAAATAGTTAATAATAAAGACAAACCCATAATCTTGAAAACTTCGATTCTGTCACCCAACAGAACCGCCTCTTCCATCCTCGACTCATCACCAACTGTCACTTTTGTTCACGAATCACTAGCTCATCATCACAGAACACTCATCACCGTGAAACTTTAGTAGGAACTTATAGATAGCCGCTAAAACACAATAATAATAATAAGTACTGGCCGGTAGTAAACTTGCAATTTTAAGAGTGTTTACAAAAAGTTTTAGGACTGGCTGAAAATAAATTTGAAACGATTTTTTTTGGAGCTTTTAAAGTTGGTTTCGAATTCTTAATTTTTAGCCACACGTCTGACTATAACTAAATCAAGGTTTAAACTAAAAATGTTTTAATTTAATGACAGAAGTCACTGACTCAGTATTACAGGGAATTTAAGAGGTAAATTATATGAGTATGAACAACAATGATAAAAAAAAACAGGCCAAATGCGAGTAAGACTCGCGCACCGAGAGTTCCGTACAAATTTGTAAGCATGTAGGTAAATAGTTCGTTTGTCAGGGGAATCGAGTCTGGGAGATTTTTACCGTTTTTCCAGTGTTAAGCAGAGCCCGCTTCTGTACGTGGGCAAGTGTGGGGTCAATTGTATTGGACACTGACTTATACAGAGAGAAATAAAAATAAAATCAAGTTGGAATTAATTTATCGCAAAGTTGACGTCGGGCTTGAGTTTATACATTTCATTTCAAATGTGTACCTACCTATTTCAAACAGAGCTAGAGCATTAGGCACAAATTACAACACGTTTTTAGAGATTATTTTAATGGTGGTTGAAAAGCAAAGATGGTTGAAAATATATTCAAGTCTAGGATGAATGGGCATTTACTAGGAAAGCTTGCTCCATCTTTGCTTACCATCAACTCCCTATCCCACGAAAATTACAAGTCGTACAATTTGACATATTTGTAACATTTTAGTATCAAAAACTTCACAATCATGTTTAAATTGTATCACTTGTAATTTTTGTGCTATAGCACAGGCCTGGTGTGGTTGTGGTACAACGCACGCCTATAATGTATAAAAATTAATAACGAGAAACGAAGTTAATCTTGTGGCTCTTTTTTGCTATTAGCTATTTTCTGTTTCTTGTATTATTGTTTGTTTGTGTGCAATATGGTTTCTTTTGTACTATCGCAAAGGTCTCCAAGCTATTTAGCCAAAATTTGACTCCTCTAAGTCTAGGTATGTGGTTGCAGTTTTTTTTTTCAATTTTTAAGTACGGCTAGCGCTTACAGACCTATCAGTGCTACAGCTACGAGCAATGTGCTCCACCCACTGCAACTCCATAACTACTCGTTAGCATAAAACCGAGCTCTGTACATACCTATCGTCGATTTCGACAAAGTTCTTACAAAAATTCAAGCCCGGGGTCGAGCACGACTTTACGAATGCTGCGTAACGTTACGGTTATCGTATCGAGATCGAGTAACCTCATACTAAATTTTAGTTCCAAAAACGCTCACGGGCGGGCGCTGTTCCAAACGTCATACAAACTCGACAACGTTTACTATTCGATTTTACGTGACGCAGCATTCGTAAAGTCGTGCTCGACCCTCCGATGTTTCGTCGTCCAGAGGTCGCAGTGGGCGGACGGTATGGTAATCCGGTACGGAATATCACAACAACCAGTTTCGCTGACACACTTCGATAATCGCGATCGCTATCGGATCAAATTTAATTTCAAATCGCGATTATGTTATTATCTACGAAATAGCGATTAAGCGTTTGGTTATAATTTTGCGGCTAAACTAAGCTAAAATTTTAACCTCCGCTGGTTTTCATACATTGAGGTTACGCCAGCATCTCCTTTCGAGTCCTCTCCCTAAGCAATTCTAAAAAAAAGTCTGCAAAAGTACGAATAAGTAGATGAGATGCAATATACCTATAATACCATACACATTGAACATAACAAAACAGGATTTTACAGCAATATTCTTCCAATATTATCAAAATTAAAATTTTACGCCGTAAGTAACCAAATGGTGGTTAAATGCTGTTTTAGGCGTCATCTTTTAAGTCTACGGGCGCTTTCGGAAAGACAATGATTCCCAAGAAGAATGCGAAGCAAGAAACCTGGCACAAAGTTTTTTTTTTTCTAATAACAAGTTTAGTTACAGTTCTTACTATTCATAACTACAAACGAATTTAATTTCGGTTCAGTAGCTAATCTCTACGACGTAGAATCTACGTAGCACGAATACTTTCTTTAGGGTTCCGTAGGCAAAATGGCAAAATCGTAATCGTATTTTGCGTAATTTTGTATAAGTACCTAACAGATTTTCTTTACGGTAACTTCCATTTGAAAATGGCGAAAATCACAGGCGATTTGTTTGTGTAAGGTCTTCATCCTTAAAAAATGTACCACCAAGAGTAGTCCAGCTCTGACAGCTAGGCTACCTTCATATAACCCTAACTTTAAGCCAGAGCTTACGGTGATGGAGGCTGATCTTCTCTGACAGATGGCCTATATTCCTAAGTCTAGGACTAAGTAGGATTATTGAAATGTTTGCCAGTTCGAGGGTAGTCAAATCGGATTGGGAATTAACTGGGTTTGACGCAGCTTAGAGGTATTTTAGTGTTTAAATATCAATGACATTACAGAGTAAAAGCATGTAACGTTCCTTACTTCGTTTATTTCAGCATTGAAAAGAATAAAACAATTTTGACATGTCTTTTTATTGAAAAACTCCTTTTAAAAAATAAGTAACAGCAAATAAGCCATTTATGCCTATAACTTAATAAGTCATTTGTAAAGGTGTTACTTGACGAAGATTTATATCAAAGAACTAATGACATATTACCTGTAAGAACCTATTTTATTCGCATTTATACCGAACTCTTAATACAATAGCTGTTACGACAAATACCAAGATTCATCATCATCATCATCATCATCATGTCAGCCGAAAGAGGTCCACTGCTGGACATAGGCCTCCCCCAAGGCTCTCCACTCAGACCGGTCTTGTGCTTTCCGCATCCACTGCGGTCCCGCAATCTTTACTAGAATACCAAGATTGCCTTAACTTTTATGCTTAGGTGATTTAAAACTGCAAAAGCTTAAAACAATGTAAGAATAATAAATGCTTAGTAACCTGGCATTTTTATCTATGTCGTAATAATGTTAAATGTGGTGTTTAAAGGCAGTAAAAGCAGGAATCTTTATGCGCATCTGGCAGACTATATACTTATGGACAGTAAAATATGGTAAAAGTATGAAGTGACTCAGAGTTCACATCAGATTATGGACAGTAAAATATGGTAAAAGTATGAAGTGACTCAGAGTTCACATCAGATTACTGCGGTACTGTTACAAGTTGCTCTGACTTGCAAGAGGGTGGCAAAATAGTTTTTTTTTTAAGTTGTAGCATAAAAAAACTGGCATCGAAACAGATGATTGAATTGGGCTTTACTTTACTATAATAAATTTTGAGGAGGAGCAAATTAATTGCGTTTTGTTCATCAAAACAGACGTAGTAGTTTACGCAACTGTTAAGTAATGAGGGTCCTTAAAATACGAGTGTGGTTTTATGAAACGAGGCAAAGCCGAGTTTTATAATAATATCACACGAGTGTTTTAAGGCCTAATTATGTAGAGTTGCATACATTACTTTACCTACACACATATTTATAAGTACTCTATGATGGATTCAGAAGCCGAAGGCATATATTATTATACCTATCACGAATTTGACTGTTTTTTTTATTTATTAAAGACAAACATACCGAGCACGCTTCGTATCGAATGCTTCTTTTTTATTGTAAATTATGTTGGTTTTTGAAGATAACTCACATTTGAAACTCATACCTAACGCATCGAATTTGATACTGGTTGTCGAAATGCTGATCATTTTCTTCGGTTTCTGAACGCATTATAGAGGACTTATGATATGTGTGTAGATACGTTAGCGAACCTTCGGTGTGCTATTCCGATTCGCACTTGTTTATAATATGAAAGCACTTTACCAAGTATATCTTAGTGGCAATCAGCATCGCCAAGTTCCACACAGAAGTCACCGCGCACTTCAACGAACCCATCTCTAAATCGGAATCGCGAGCTATTCCAAATTCGAAATCGGTTTTTTTTTTTCAGACACGCACAAAACCACTGGCCAGCAGCGAGTTCACTATTTAATTGCTAAACGTACACATTTTACATAGCTGAGAGGTTTTGGAAAGTCGATGCAAGCACCGAAACGGTACAGAGCATTGAAATCTACGTATTACATATCCGATCCAAGATTTACTTTCTAAGAACAGTATTAAATGCGATGATAGGTATTTTAAAAACGTAATTAAAGGTATTTACATTTTTCAAGATAATTGGATTAATTTGAACGGTAACGAACCTTTTTTTAAAGTGTTGCGTTCACACTTGCGCTACCACAGATTAGATGTGGCAGAAGCGTTGTTTCTAACCTATCATTATTAGAAGCGGTCATGTAAATCCGAAATGTAATAAATCTTAGCCCGCAACATCACAGGTAATCTGTGAGTCAATTAAATATAATATAGAACCGGTTCTGCCTAGAAACTAGTTCTAGACTGCATTAAAACAACGTTTGCATTTTCGTTTGACTCAGATTTAAATATTAAATCGTTGAAACATACGGCATAATGTCATATTCGGCACGAGCCGGGGTTATATAAAAAAATAGAATTCGTTTCCAGTCTGCCCACACCCGGAACTTGAAATGTTTTCTAAACTTTGACATTCGATTCAATGTCAGACAGTTATTCAACGAGAATGGCTTATTGATCAGAGCCGGCAAAACATGAGTCACGAGCATCAACTAAACTCACTGACCAATCCAAACGCTTATCCACGCACAGAAATAAACTTTATTGAACCGTCAAGTAAACCACATGCTCCAAAAGGTGCCATTTGTAAGTTATAATTCGCAATAATTCGTCACGACCAAGCGTAACCTTGAAAATTTCCAGCCAGTCCATAAACCATAAAAAACAGCGTAAAAAAACAAAACAAACACTATATCACTGGCCACTTCACTCCAATTCCAAATTCAAATTCGACACGGCCGCGTCAGTTCGCGCGGGAATGGCGACTGGCGTGATTCATCCCATCTCCGTGGATGGAAGGAAAAATGAAGCAAAAAACCGACGAAATAACTAAGTATACGCGTCTGGTACACACGCGCGAATGTTGGAACTAAAAACCGAGGCGTGGGCACGAGAGCAGAACCGGCCGAGCAACGGTGGTTGGATGCCGATCATCCACATAGCATCTAAGGTTACCGAATTTCGCTGCATTTGCTTACGAGGCTTGCGATCAGGATGTTTTCACGGGGTGGGGTCAGTGGACTTTAAATACTCCTATCGGGCAGGCGGCGAACAAAAACACCGGTGACTGGGGAGATACATGGTCGTCTTAGATTTAAAGGACCACATGACATAGTTGATAGTGAACTTTTTGCTTTGTGTATGATCCAGCCGTCTTCCTGTAAGCCCGAATTATTCTAATAGCAAACCGCGGTGCCACCCTGTCTCAGTAAGCCATTGTTGTACCTATCAAGAAAATCAGTCAGGCGTTTACTTCGAAAAAGTTCTACTGCGGGTTTTTATTGCAATGGTTCGGGTGTACGTTGCCTAGTTAACAATTAGGTAAAGTTAAACACAAGCCAATTACATTTTAATCAACGTAGTTACCGAACAGCTTACAGTTAACTTAATCGCATATTACGATTAAGAGATACGAGGCCATTACGAGTTAGGTAATAATGAGATATCTCGCATCTGGTGGAATGTGAGTTGAATCACTCACAAGTGTTGCTTTGTGGTATATGCATAATACCAAAGAATTATATCAAGATAGAAGGAAGGAGTTCGTCGATCTGTATGAGAACCGCGCGTGTAACATTTTGCATAGGTATTTTGACGTCACGAATGTAATTTAGTCGATGTCACCGGGGACCGAAGAGCTGGAAGCTTTCTCCGAGAAAAGCTAAGCCTAGCCATCCAAAGAGGGAACGCTGCCAGCATCTTTGGTACCATGCCCAAGGGGACTTCTTTTTTAGACATGATTTAGTTTTTGTAAGTCGTTTTAATTTTAATTTAGGATAAGTTCTTATTTTATTGTTTTAGTTTAGTTTAATTTTAGTTTTTATTTATTAAGTTTGTAGATGTAGTTTAGTGTACCATCTTTATAAGATTTATTTATTGAGGATATCTTGTACCATTGGGGGGAAAATGTTTTAGTCGCCACGCATGGCAGGCGGGTTGGCGACCACAGTTATACCCGATAGTTCGCGGAGGTTGCTGCCCATCCTCAGGTTTATCCCTAAAGCACAAGACCGGTCTGAGTGGAGAGCCTTGGGGGAGGCCTATGTCCAGCAGTGGACGTATTTCGGCTGACATGATGATGATGATGATTGAGGATATACCTCGATTAACAGCTCTACCTTTTGTGGTGGTGTTTGGACAGTTAATTGATGAACAAAAATGTGTTTTGTTTTTAAAACCTGTGTTGGAACGCGTAATTAGGTCATCAGGCCTTATTTTTGATGCGAGGTACACACACTCTTTCCTTCTACCCGATATAGATCTTTGTATAATACGTTTGTTATTTTTGCTGTCTGTAGAGCCATGCTCTAAAGGGCGGGCGCTGTTTCAAACGCCATACCAATTTCTCGATAACGTTACGCAGGATTTCAATAAGAATTTGTGCAAATAAGACCGAGCATGTAGCAGTAGCTTAACGTGACTAATATCCTCGAGTTAAAAGCGTTGAACAGTAGCTCCACTGTTTAAACAAACGATTTGCATTCTGCAGGGTTCAGTAGGAATTGATCCCCATGCTATGCAGATTAGCGCATCTGCATATGCCAAGCTTTCAGACTAAAGCTTTAGCAACTTTTGCCATTTTTAATTTCGCTTTGTTGGATGTAGGTCAGTGAGTGGACTTTATAGTTGAGTTTTTAGGGTTCCGCACATTAAAATGAAAAACGGAACCCTTATAGGATCACTTTGTTGTCCGTCTGTCTGTGTGTCAAGACCCTTTTTCTCTGGAGCGCATAGAGGTAGCGTGCTGAAATTTATATCAAATACTCCAGCTTGTAGTTCCTTGAAGCTGTGAAAAAATCAAAGTTCTAAGTCAACGCAATCAAAAGATACAGACATTAAAAAGGTTGTTTCCATACAATTTTCCGTACTGTTAAAACCTAAAGGGTACTTCCAGTTGTCCTATAAACTTGAAATTTGGTATCAAGGTAGCTCTTATAGCACAACCACTCAGAAAAATCTGAAAATCTTTATGTGTCACAGACCAATAATTATAAAAATGACAACACACTGCGTTCATTTTGCTTAAGAGCAGGGCTCTGCTAACACTGGACAATATAAAACACTGGGGAAAAGCGAGAAAAATCTTATTTACAAAAATATTTGCGCTTAGTTGTCTGTCATTTGCAATATTCATGCTTGTTCTAGGTAGTAAGTATAATATTGGAATGTTACTAATAGGTACGGAATATTTATAGGTACTTATTGACAAACATGAATAAGGAAAATTGAGTATTTAACTTAGTTGCAAATACTTCGAGGACATAATGCAAATATCCTGCTTGTTTTGTTTTATTTCCATAATTTAAATCGTCTGCACAAGCCACAACATATTTTTTCATATTACCTAAGTATATTAATACGTTTGAGAGGCATTTCATCTTAGTTATCTAGGTTGGCAACGCATCTGACCCTCCGGGGTTGCGGGTGTCTATGGGCAGTGGTGATCACTTACCATCAGGTGAACCACTTGCGCGTTTGCTTTCCTCGACGCATAAAAAAAAAATATTATAAATACATTAAGTATCGTTAATTATTCGTCAGTAAACCAAAACAAGTCATAAATTGAATATCGGTAACGGCTGTTACTGAATTAGCAACAAATACAATTATAATGATAAAACATGACTAATAACCATCGCTAGAAAGCCTGCTTTCAAATAAAAAAAACGCATTCAAATTGGTTCAACCGTTTAAGAGCTACGGTGCCACAGATAGATACACAGAAATACAGACACACAGGCACACATAGCGGTCAAACTTATAACACCCCTCTTTTTACATCGGTGGTTAAAAAATGAACACGAGTCTGTGTCGAGTCTCATGTTATATGTGTATACTTAACGTACCTACCTACGTTCCACAAATAGAATATGTTCAATTAGATGCATGGTTTGAGCAATTTATATGCACTACACTCTCGCTCTGAGCTAAGAAATTGCAACCCAGTGCAATGCAGTATTGTAGGTACGAGTATGTACATAAATTATACATCATAATATGAATGAGCTAGTTTACTGAAAAATCTATTTGGTGCGTCATTTAAGTACACTATCAAAAAATATAGGACATGTTTTTTTAGGGTTTTGTACCTTAAAATATAAAACGGAACCGTTATAGGATCACTCGCACGTCTGTTTATCCGTCTGTCACAGCCATTTAGCTCCG
The DNA here is from genome assembly GCA_963691665.1 of Clepsis dumicolana. NCBI lineage: Eukaryota > Metazoa > Arthropoda > Insecta > Lepidoptera > Tortricidae > Clepsis > Clepsis dumicolana. The sequence goes on from OY829524.1 coordinate 12,093,446, forward strand.
GAACTTAAGTACAGGACCGATTAAGTTGAATTTTTCTAGGTAAGTCTGTGACCCAAGGACGGACGTATAAAAGTAATTTTAAACATTAGGGCCACTTTTGGTGGTAAATTAGACATTTAAAAAAAAGTTTGGCAAACTATGTATTTGTGTGTGATATAGGGTGTATAAGCAGCTTATACATAACAAAATATTGAGGTACTTACATGTTCAAGGGAAGCTTTTTTATTTCTTTCCAATATTTACAAATTCATAACCACAACAACTTCCGAAGACTTACTACTTCGGGGAACCAAGAAACCTTAGTTACACAAGTTTTCGTTCTCCATAAACCACTTGTAATAAATTAAACTGCTGTTTTCACAACGTATGACAACGTCGTTTTGAAGTGACTTTCTATTTGCATAAATGACCAGGAGTATTTAAAGAACTAATATTTATTCTGTGTACGATTGAGAATTTACGTACCTACCTACACAGGTGAACAGTTTTGTAATTTACTTACCTAATCATTAAAAAAATGCAAAAAAAATCTCGTTAATCTTTCACATGTAAAGTCACTTCAGTATGACTATTTTGTAAAAGGAAAGAAATGCAGATGTTAACGCGCGATTTCCCCTCTGCGAAAAATTTAACATTAAGACGCTTCCCTGAGAGGATGACCTTGAACCATTGATGTACCAAAAATAGACGGATATGCCACCCCTTCACCGCGCGCGGACAAGCAATATAGGTTTATTAGGTGATTCGATGACTTAGTCGCCAACGGCCGCCGCTCAGGTGACATCTCCTTGACTTGCCCAATTTCAACAGTTTTACACATTTTTGAACTGTACAAACAACACGAAAAAGAAAAACAAAGCACAAGGAATCACATTCAATACGTAAATAAATAACATACTCATTATTTGTAAACAAAACCATGCATTTAAAATTATAATATTAAAGCCAAATAATGCAGGGTCAACAATTTATTTCCCCTCCTGATAAATTCCTACCTCTAATATTATGGCCAAATAACATAGGGCCATTAATTTCCCTACCTGATGAATCCCGACCCGAGTAGAAATTCGGAAAGAAAAACTCCCGGTTAACTTTCATAGAATATTTGATTTTTATTTCACTATACGTAGCTTTGTTCGATCCTGGTAAATTGAATAAAACTATTGTAGAAACTGACTATTTTATCTATTTCCACTGATTTTCCAGTTTTTAGATCTACCGATTTAGACTGTGCATTATCTGGCCAATGACGACACTGAAATATCTTTTTTGTATTTTTTTCCGTTATTTTATATTTTTACCTTTGAAACAGTTACGAAACACTTGCCCTCCATTCCACTAGCCACTCTGTGAGCTTTCTCGTCTCTAATACGTAAAATATTATCAGTAGTGGCTCTGTGAGCTGTAGACCTAGTGACCTATTTTTTTTTCCGAAAAAACTATAATTATCTAGCCTATTTACAACATTTTACAAAGTAGAGGAGAACAGCTGGACAGACATACGAAACATTTTTTGTCCAATTTGAAACACTGACGCTTCGCTCGCTCGGTCAATAAAGAACGACCTGTTATTTTATGTTCGTGAATTAGCAGGTCATTGTTATCTTGCGACTACTTGTTATTTTGTGGACATGAATTAGCAGGTCGGTAGTCGTACATTATCCAGATGGTATATTTGTCTGTGGTATATTCCCTTGAAGGTAGTTTGACATGCCAGTGTAATGACAGCTAATGAGTGAAAGCCGCATTTTGTCAGCGCTAAAGAGGTGCGTGGCCAGTCTTGCATGTTTAAAAGTCGATGCCTTGAACGCTTCGCGCCTTCCTCACCCCACCTCACTTCTACTAAACAACTTCGTTTTAGTGACGACATCTATTAAATATAGGTCTAACTTCATTTTACACAGTGTTATCACAAATAACGCGTCTTTAAAAAAAAAAAAAAACAAAATTCGCACCGATTACCTAAATTACTCATTTAAAAAAATTTAATTTTCAAAATAAAGGCCTGGTGCCCAGCAGTAAGACGTAAATAGGCCGATGATGATGATAGTGATGATGATGATGATTATAAAAAGGTATTTTAATAATGTTAAACAGAAATCCTAGCCTATTAAATTCTCTATACATTGGTGTATGTCACAAGTCAAAGTAAATTATGCTTATGATGTAGTAACAGAATATTAATTGCAACTTGACTTACTTGTGATGCAGATATCAATAGAGTATTAATTAGGAAAAAAATATATATAAAACATAGAAAAACAAGTTAAGATGTTATAGATACTTAATGTATTTATATATTTTGTTTTTATCGTTTAAATAATTTACAGAAAGGCTCTAAAAAGCAGCAATTTCATACAATTCGCCAAAAGTTGAGCAACTTACCTACCTAGTCAACTCAACTGCGATTCAAAGTGTTGATAAACAAAACTTACTAATCGACGAATTCCCACGCTAATTTTTCTCAGGATCTTTCGCATAAACAGCGTTACGACAAAGACAGGAACCAGTACGTTTCCTTCTAAACAATAATTAAATGTCCAGTCTCGTAGACATGAGAGCGAAACGCGGGCCAATGTTGATAAAACAAACTTGTTGCTATTCTTTAAGTATAGGCTTTGTAATTTTTCCATTACGTCCTATTCTTTGAATGACGTAGGTACAGTTTGTGAGCATTTAAAATAGGATTTAGTAATACTTCGGCTGTCAATGGCGCTTCTTACGCTAAAGAAAGAGATGTCAATAAGTCCAAAGCATAAGAGTTGAAGTTATATTTATGCATCCGAAAGAAACTTCGTTAGCGCGATGCAGAACAGCCCCCCTACTACGAAGTGCAAAATTCGAACATCGTATCGTGCCGTCCCGCTCAAGCTAACACTGTTTGTTTATACGAGAGTGAGCGGGACAACACTATACGATTTTCGCGCTCGCTAATTTAATTATTCGATATGGCAATTACACATCAGATGAAAGCGTTCGCTACAAGGTTATCCGAAGGCCACCGACCATGCTACTGCTGTGATAATACAGTTGTCGCTCCTATCGGCTTTACATTACAAGCCACGTGCGTGAGCGCCGCACTGTTACGATATCGTCCATAGATTAAACAGGCTGAGAGACGATGACGACTTTTTGATATAATTACAGATAGTATTGTAACTGTAATACAGCACCGCCTATGGACGGGCCGAGGTTTCTAGGCCCGTGCCGGGAGGCGAGGGTCGAAATTCGGGACGAGTGAAAATTACACTTCCACACGTGTACCAAACGACGTTTCTTTTAAACATTTGAAAAAAAAATTAAATGAGTCGTTGACCGGTGAGCCCGGCGCGAGTTTCCATAAACGGGTGAACTAGGAGTGAACTCACCGTTTCTCCTGCCGCCGCGGCGCTTAGGATAAGTAAAAAGCACTAGTGCGAAAAATCCAACTTTCCGCGCGATACGTAGCTACGAAAAGTGCTACTTTTTGAGCAAATGTATAAAAAGCCGTGATAGCCTAAGGGTTTTACCTCTCAAGCAGAGGGCCGTGAGTTCAACCCCGGCTCGCACCTCTGAGTTTTTCAGAATTTTTGTGCGGAATTACATTTGTAATTTATCATTAGCTTTTCGGTTCAAGCAATTCAACGATGTGTGTGAAGTTCCCAATCCGCACTGGGCCCGCGTGGGAACTATATCCCTGAGAGGAGGCCCGTGCCCACCAGTGGGACGTAAAGAAGACTGATGATGATGATTAAAAATACAGTTGTACCCACCCGATGAGAGCTGGTCAGATGCGGCGTGGGCCGCTCGTCGCTCGACTCGTCGCCCGACCGCTCGCCCGTGAACACGGAGTCATGGGACACGGACAGCCCGCTGCCGTAAGCGCCCTCTCTGTAATCAACAGTGAAGCGTATCAAACCATACCGACAGATGGCGTTAAATGACGATAGAATGGATTGGTCAACGTTCAACGTCGATCTTGTTTCTAAAATACAGTATTTTTTTGTACCTCAAAAGGAAAAAATGGTACTCTTATAGGATCATTTTGTTGTCCGTCTGTCTGTCTGTCTGTCTCTCTGTCAAGACCCTTTTTCTCTGGAATGCGTAGAGGTAGCATGCTGAAATTAATATCAAATAGGTACTCAAGCCTGCGGTTCTTTGAAGCTGTGAAAAAATCAACCTTCTAAGTCAACGCAATCAAAAGATACAGTCATTAAACAGGCTATTTCCATACAAATTGCCAAAATCGAAAACCTAAAGGGTACTTCCAGTTGTCCTAGGAACTTGAAATTTGGTATGAAAGTAGCTCCTATGGCACAACCACTCTCAAAAGTCTCAAAATCTTAAATTTTTATGTCGTAAACATGTAAGTTGACCTCACACTGCGTACATTTTGCTTAGGAACAAGGCTCTTCTTAAAACACTGGGAAAAAGCATAAAAATCTTTACGGAACCCTCGTGCGCGAGTCCGACTCGCACTTGGCCAGTTTTTTTTCTAATTTGTTGTTGCCGGCGACTTCGTCCGCGTAGATTTCGGTAATCGCTATCCCGCGGGATCTATACAATTTTCCCGAATAAAAAGGAGCCTCTGTTATTCCGCAATATTCAAACTATCTTCTTACCAAATTTCATCTAGATTGGTGCAACTGTTTTTCCGTGAAGAGGTAACAAACAGACACAGAGAGATAGAGAGAGACGGAGTTACTGTCGCATTTATAATACTAAACTAAACTAAATATCATGGGACAAATTGACACCAATTGACCTAGTCCCAAACTAGGCAAAGCCTGTACTATGGGTACTAGACAACGGATAAACATACATATATAGATAAATACATACTTATATACATATTAAACATCCAATACCCGAGGACAAACATTCGTATTTATCATACTGTTAACATCTGCCCTGACTGGGGATCGAACCCAGGACCTCAAGCTAGTTAACTATAATAATAATAATATTTATTTGCTTAAAAACACAAGTACTTATACATTAAAATGGGATGTCTGACGGACCCCAAACTAGGCTGAGCCTGTATCTTGAGGTCCTGGAGTGCATCTGTGAAACTAAACAAAGAAAATATTCAACTTAAAACTACTTAAGTGAAAAAACTAACCAAACACTATTACAGAACAGAATAAGCAGAACTGTGTGCATGTTTGTGTTTGCATGCGTGTGTGTGTGTGTGTGTGTGTGTGTGTGTGTGTGTGTGTGTGTGTGTGTGTGTGTTTGTGGGTATGGGTGGGTGTGTGAGGCGTGTGATTACCTAGCTGTCAAGAAGGGCTTCTGTAGCACGATATGATAAGGGCACTAGCCACTTTTTCATCATCGACTTAACTTTCCCTATTGTGCAACGATAACGATAACGACATAATGTTTAAACTTCGCAATGGTTATTGTTAACAGTTCCAAAGTCATTGCTCAATTGCTCACATGGCTTCATCAGGCGCCAGGAGCTTTTGTGGTGTAGATAGTTACATGCTAGGTATTATGCCTGATGTATTATGTCTACCTAAGTACATAAGCCGACACGTGTACCCGTTAAGCCTATAGCGGCCTACCGACTATTGACACTAGAAGTGTCTGACCCTATTACAACGGTAAGCTACTTAGTTTCATTTTTTTTTTCGTAGATTTAGATTTATTTATTTCACAAGAACATATGGTTTACATGGATGGTCTTACAGTTACAATAAATACAATCAGTCCCTTAATATGTTCAGCCATGGGTAAGAGGCGTGTGAATTTTTTGAAGTCAATTAACTCTACTCTAATAGATAAATTCATCATAATACTTAATCGTCAAAATTAATGTAATTTGGAATTTTATTTAACTGACAGATTTAGGCCTAAGTTTTAGTACATCGTGTTTATACAGAAAAGAAAATGTAGAAAAAGTAATAATAATAAATTCACATACCAATAGCATTATACCTATGTCAGTTACAATTAAAATTTGTGATTAATAAATTCATCAACACTATGAAAGCAAGCATTACATAACAAATTATACAAATTATTTTTAAATTGGGACTTCGGGTGTATTTAATACTTATGATACCTGCATCACAAGCAAGGCGTAAATACTTAATCGCAATTTATTTTCTGTCACTACATCATAAGCATAATTTACTTTGACTTATGACGTACACCAATGTATAGAGAATTTTATAGGCCAGGAGTTCCACGTTTAACTTTATTATGAGACCTTTGTTATGATATTTTCAATAAGTGATTTACGTATTTGATGCGAATTCTGAACGATTTTTTTTTTTGCGAACAGACTCGTTATTTGTGATGACACTGTGTGTAAACAAAAAAGTCGTTAGGTTTTGGTTGTGTCCAATCTACTTAAAGGAACAATAGCTTTGCTTACTAATAGCGCAAAAAACGCCAAAATTACCAATTGTGAAAAATCGTTACAACCATCTAGAATGTCCCTAAGCAATAGGCTACGAGTGCACTAATAGAAAAATGGCGGACTTGGTGTCTTTGTACTTGTACCATTTTTCAGTGCTCTGGTAAACGCCAGGGATGTATTGAAATAAAACAAAATGCAGTTTTTTATCTACGAAGTATGTTTATCTTTTATGACGTACGATAATGAGTTTATGAGGTAACAAAAACGCACAATAGGACAATTAATTGGACATACCCAAAAACGAACGACTATAACGTGGAGTCAGACCGATATTTAAAAGATGTCGCCACCAAAACGGCGTGGCTTAGTAGAAGTGAGGTGGGGTGAGGAAGGCGCGAAATGCTCAAGGTTATTCTCTCATGGGATCGCGATGCATGCGGAAAGCACAAGACCGATCTGAGTGGAGAGCAGTGGACGTCTTTCGGCTGACGTGATGGTGATGATGCTCTCAGGGGAGCATCTTGAGCGACTCACTTGCGCCTCGCCTGCCGCTCGGCCGCCAGCAGCTCGCCAGTCGAGCTGCTCCGCGGGTCGGGCGACGCGTCGGCGCGCGCGCCGCTCCCACGGCGCTTGAACATGCGCCGCAGGCCGCGCAGGAAACGCCCAGTGCGCCCCTCGCCTGGAATCAAAATTAATAATTGTTAGAATTTGCGAGGCTGCACAAAAACAACGATGTTAAAAAAGCCGTGATGGCCTAGAGGTTTGACCTATGGCCTCTCAAGCAGAGGGTCGTAGGTTCAAATCCCAACTCGCACCTCGGGAGTTTTTCGGAATTTATGTGCGGAATTTTTGTAATTTGTCATGAGCTTTTCGGTGAAGGAACCTGCACGCTCCTGCGAAGCAATTCAATGATGTGTGTGAAGTTCCCTGGCTGGTGATGATGATGATGAACGATGTTTATAGAGGTGACGGAGGAACAAGCATCTCCTGAGTAAGGTTTAGGAAATCTCGATATTCATAAAGTCCATGAGACTAACCCACGATCAAAGTCTCGAAAGTCCCGAGACGTGTCGTGTCTCGAAGTCCCGGTAGTAACCCATAGGCCCGAGCACTAAGAGTTGAAACCTACGTAACGTAATCGCGAGTAGTACTAACGTTATCGAGAAAATCTATCTGACGTTTGGAACAGCGCACCCTGGTGAGTGTATTTGGTACTAAGATTTAATATGAAAATTCTCGATGGCGGTATGATAAATACGTTCACGGGCGGGCGCTGTTCCAAACGCCATACAAGATAACGTTACTACTCGATTACGTTACGCAGGATTCGAAAACTCGTGCCTCGTGGCCGACCCTCTGAGGGCCGAAGAGGAAGACGACCGGTAACGATAGTGTAATACTGACCATGGTTGTGTGTGTCGGTGTGTGCCGGCGGCCGGTAGGGGGGCTCGATGGAGCCCTCGCGCACACACGACATGAGCCCCACGCCACCGGCTGACATCCGCCACCCAACCTACGACAAAAAAAAAACAATTATTTATAACCTAACCAACTTAATAAACAACTTAGACTAGCTTTCGATTGAAAAAAAACCGCATCGAAATCGGTCCATCCGTTTGGGAGGTATGATGCCACAGACAGATACACAGGTCAAACTTATAACACCCCTCTTTTTCGTTGGGGGTTAAAAACCAATAAGTGTATCGTCCATTAATTACGTAAGGCTCGAAAGGGGGGAGGGGGTTCGGAAAATATCACGAAATATTACAAGGGGGGGATAAGGGGTGCAGTGAGATATCACGTGTATCGATATTTTCAGAATTAAAATAGATTATGTCTGTTTTTAGTCCCCGACGAAAAAGAGGGGTGTTATAAGTTTGACCTGTGTATCTGTCTGTGGCATCGTAGCTCCCAAATGGATGGACCGATATCGATGCGGTTTTTTTTTAATCGAAAGCTAGTTTATTCGAGATGGTTCTTAACTAAGGTTCATTAAAACCGGTTCACCCGTTTATGAAATACTGAACTTTGAAATGAAGATGTCGGGGGCTTTTCAACTTTTCTTCAGAGAAAATATTCTGAATTTTTCAAGATTACCAAAATAAATAAAGATTGAAGGTGCCAACTATTAGTATAGCGTCGGGCCCAGCGACGTTTAACTTAATATTTTTTTAGATTTTTAGTGTATTAATTTACTCATAAAGGAATGCATATTAATTTGGGCACTAAACGTTCACGTAAATTAAAAGGCAGGATGCCACAGTTTATAATTTACTACCTAACAACAAAGCACTCAGCAGCACGGACCGGGAGACGAGCTGTCGGTAGGCCTCCAACAAGATGGAGCGACGACCTAGTAAAGATCGCGGGACCGCGGTGGATGCGGAAAGCACAAGAACGGTCTGAGTGGAGAGCCGCGGGGGAGGCCTATGTTCAGCAGTGGACGTCTCTCGCCTGAGATGATAACCAAAGCACTCAATATTTCCTTGATCCCGATCGTTCCTATTACTTCAATAATAAGTCATTGAAACTAATTTGGCATCAATTACGTGAAAAGAAGCCCAATATTTTATCATTCAATTATCAATAGATTTGACGATCTCTTTTGACTTATTGAAAAAATAAGGGCCTAATCAATTTTAGGAAAATAAGGGCCTAATCAATTTTAGGAAAATCTTAGACGTCATATTTATTGGAACTTGGCAATGGTCTTATTTATTTCTGCGTTGCTTTTTGGGTAAATAATAAAATAAAAACTACGTAGTAAGTACATCTGATTTGGGACAGTTTTTTTATTGATACCTAGTTTTAGTATAGGTATACAGTTTTAGTTTATTTTATTTCTAGTTATTATGTACTGTTATAACTTGAATGGAAAAATAAATATTCTAATACTAAAATAAACTCAAACTAAAATAAATGTTAAAAAACATTTCCCCGCGGCATGGTCCCAAAGATGCTGGCAGCATTTCCTCGCTGTATCGCGATGCTGATACGTTGCGCGAGGAAGCTTCCAGCTCTTCGGTGCCCAGTGGCGTCTTTGAGTTTTATAAATCGTCAATTAAAATGTGGGCGCTGCGACCCCACTGACCTCAGGTCTCGACTTAGAATGGTACAATGTTGTATTCGGAGCCGAGACTATGGGCCTTATTCATAAACGTCACTCAAGCCTCCATTAGCTAAAATAGATTTTTCAATACAGTTGCTCAAAAAGTGGTAGATTTTGTAGCTACGTTTCATGCGGAATGTTGTGTTTTTCGTACTAGTGCTTTTCACTTTTCCAAGGCGCCGGCGGCTCTCCTCCGCCGCCGCTCTCCACGTGGTCGCCAGCGGGTGATGGTGGGCCGGCGCGCCCCCTCATTGTAATTTTTTCGCAAATGTATTAAAAAACGTCGTTTGGTACATGTGCGGAAGTGTCATTTTCACTCGTCCCGAAACTCGACCCTCGGGACTCGGGCACACATACTTTCCGCACATAAGTGCAAAAAATACTATTGTCTTCTTTACGTCGTACTATTGACAAAAAAGGACAAACGAACTTTAACGACATTTTAGTTGAAATAGGTTTATGAATAATGGGGTATATTTTTAAAGTTATTTAATGGTATAAAGGTCATTAAAGTTCATAAATATTTCAGCATTTCAGAAGTTCAGGACGTTTTTACAAGTTACGCTCTTTTTTTTATATATACAACGAGGAAGGCAAGCGAGCAAGTGGGTCACCTGATGGTAAGTGATCACCACTGCCCATAGACACCCACAACTCCGGAGGCCTGCGGATGCGTTGCCAACCTAGAGAGCTAAGATGAAATGCCTCTTGTGCCCGTAATTACACCGGCTGTCTTACTCTCTCTTTATTATTCCAATCAACATTATTAGCATAGAACAAGCTTACTCTGCACCGATTCTTGAAAAATAAATGTTATAAAAAAAAGAAATTATCGCGACGGCGCTTTAAACGAATAAATCTCACTTATATTCAGAATATCGTAAAAATGTAGGGTAGCTTTGTATCTTTTATTTTTAACCACCGACCCATAAAGAGGGGTGTTATAAGTTGGACCCATGTGTGGGTGTATCTGTATATCCTGTCTGTGGCATTATAGCGTGTAGCTCCCTAGTTTTTTTTTTAATCGAAAGCTAGTTTAATCGAGGCGGTTTTAGCTAAGTTTTATTAAAATCGGTTAAACTCTTATTGAGATATAACTTTGAAATCATAATTTCTTGAGTTTTCCAACTCTTCTATCTAGGTGAGGTTATTTCAGTAAAGAAGACGTTAAACATCTATACCAATAATACAGTACCGTGACTGACTGACAGACAAAGTACAGCCTGAACCACTAGACCCAGAGACTTGAACTTTGGCAAACATACACGGGATAAGAAGGGATTGTTCGAAATTCTCACGGAATAGGGAACTAGCCCATTTTGAAATATTTCACGTGGGCTAAGCTGCGGAACATAAGCTAGTTAAAGAGAATTTTTTCAGAGGTACAAGCTAAAAGACAAAACATTTTTTTGCATCATCATCATCATCATCACCAGCCTTTTTTACGTCCCACTGCTGGGCACAGGCCTCCTCTCAGAATGAGAGGGCTTGGACTATAGTTCCCACGCGGGCCCAGTGCGGATTGGGAACTTCACACACATCATTGAATTGCTTCGCAGGTGTGTGCAGGTTTCCTCACGATGTTTTCCTTCACCGAAAAGCTCATGATAAATTACAAATGTAATTCCGCACATAAATTATGAAAAACTCAGGTGCGAGCCGGGATTTGAACCCACGACACTCTGCTTGAGAGGCCATAGGTCAAACCACTAGGCTATCACGGCTTTTTTAGCATAAAATTAGCTTAAAGTCTCGTACCTATGACCTTTAAAATAAAACCAGAGATGCACCTTGGTCGCATGCAAATCGACATTACAAAGTCCCGGCAGGAGCCACATTTGGGTCACGGTCAGGCCCCGTCCGAGCCCACCATCCTTGGCACTGCAATTACGATTCATGCTTCATGAATTCAACGTTTGTAGCTGCAGTTTTGATAAAGTTTGATTTAGAAAACCGTAGGTGTTGTCCCAGAGCATCGGTCGATTGGAGACCAAAATTCACAATATATTTATTAATACGACGATCGCATAGCATAGCCTTAAGTGGTCAAAGAACCTGACTATGAAGCTTGAGATCATGGGACAAATAAATAAATAAATATCATGGGACAATTGACATTGGACACCAATCCCGGGTTCGACGTCTAATTTTAAAAACAAAATAGCTTGTTGTTTACCAATGAACTGTTCAAACACCACCATGGAATACACTTGTGGCGTTAATACCACGCAAAATGTAACACGCTCGGTTCCCATACAAAATCGATGAACTCCCATCCTTCTTGTGGGGAACAATCAATAACTCCGAAAAGTCGTAATTCCGAAAGCATCATTAGTCCTAATTTTCATTATTCCGAAGCCCATTTCAGCTGAAGCTGAACGAAAACTCTGGTGTACTTACTTACATGACTTTGAAAATATAGGTAGGTTAGGTTAGGTTCGTTTTATTTTAATTAATTAATTAACAACTTAGAAAAGTTAAAAAACACCCGACATTGTCATTTCAAAGTTCAATATTTCAAAAACGGGAAAACCGATTTTAATGAAACTTAGCTCCAAAATAATGCCAAATTTGAGCGCACCGAGTTCAATTTATACGAAATCGACACCCATGAGTATGTTTTTCAAAAGTGACAAACTGTCAAACGTGTCAAAAGTGACAAACTGTCATCCGCCATCTTAGATTAAAAAAATAACGTTAAATTTGAGCGCACCGAGGTCAAATTACACGAAATCGACACCCATGAGTATTTTTTGTGTCAAAAGTGACAAACTGTCATCTACCATCTTAGATCCAAAAAAGAATGCCAGATTTGAGCGCACCGAGGTCAAATTATACGAAATCTCCATCTCGATCAAACTAGCTTTCAACTGAAAAAACAGCATCGAAATCGGTCCATCCGTTTGGGAGCTATGAGACACATAACAGATACACATGTCAAACTTATAACATCCCTCTTTTTTGGGTCGGGGATTAAAAAATACTTCAGAACTACGGCGGAACATAGCGTTTGGAATACTATTCCAACTAATGATGCTTCGGAATTAAGTTTTTCGTATTTACGTATGTACCCAGTTTTGTGGCTGGCAGCTTCCTCGCTCAAGACAGCATTTCGAAACAGCGAGGAAACGCTGCCAGCATCTTCGGGACCTTTTACTTATTAATATAGTATGAACAACAACAAACTTTACATCGAAAATAAAAGTACGCTTAACGCAAACGTAACGTTAAGCAAAGCTTAGCGAAAAGGCTAAGAGAATCCAATATTTGCAGCTCCCATTACGTAGTCTTACACAAGACTTTTGTAAATGGGAGAAAACTCGGCGTGAAACAGGCGTGATGTTAATAATGTTTTCCAGTGTACTATACGTACCTACCTACTATACATTGACGTAGAGTAATTGTAGAAGATACGATCGCGTTCAATTAAGTAATACGGTTGGTCTGTTTGGTAGATTCCTTTTATGGAGCAGAAAAAAACTTTATTTTTAGTTTTATCATCATTGATGATGTGATAGCCAAGATTTTCAAACGACACCCCATAAGATAGATAGATAAGGCATAAACCACCCCCACTTAACGTGTATCGTGTATATATCTACACATTAAGTAACTACACATAATGAAAACAGGATATTGACCGCGATTATCTTGTAGGGTTAAAGCTCCCGATATTTCGATGCAGTTATATACATGCATCATGATCACGACCAAACATGCATCGAAATATCGGGAACTCATCAAACCTATAATATAAGGTAATCGCGGTCAATATTACGTTTTCATTATCTAATGCATTTAACCGCGAATCATTTAAAACTGTTATTTAGTAGGTATTTGAAGTAGGTACTTCTCTAAAAAAACTTATTCAACATTTTATTTTACCACTTTATCGGCGTAATTAATTTGTATACCCATACCAAAATACAGTTTTCTAGTATCGACTACGCAACCCTAAAAACGAACACTATATCTTAATTTCGCATTTTTCAGAGCACACCTACCCTTGGGTTCAGTATTTCCTCATTGTATTCCGCACGTTACTTACTCTAACCCCCCCCCCCTCCCCGGGAAGGTCAGGAGACTGTTTACCCCCTCCCAAGGCCAAGGTCACGCGATCGATACGGATGCTGCGGGACGGAGACGCAGGATCTCGGTGTAACGGGGGGAAAGAGACTGCTGATCTGGGATAGTTTTTGCTGCGTTTCATCTTGTGTATCAGTGTATCATTGAGCTGTGCCCTAAGCACGACTTGTCGAATCCTGCGTTACGTTACGGTTATCGTATCGAGATCGAGAAATCTCATACAAAATTTTAGTTCCAAATACGCTCACGGGCGGGCGCTGTTCCAAACGTGATACAAAGTCGTTTTAGTTTACTATTCGATTTTACGTGACGCAGGATTCGACAAGTCGTGCTTAGGGCACTGTTGTTTTCACTTGGTTAATACTCGTAGAAGTAGTAACGCCTAAATTTATTAATTAAGAGTGACTGCTGCACGCTAAACTTGTTTGTTCAATCGCCATTATGCCTGATTGATGAGTGATCCGTTTATTTGAATATGATTCAGTCTCACTGTAGTTTCATATTAAAAGTAGACAATTCCATTTCGATATGGACACACCTAAATACTAAATTACAGCTTTCTAGTATTGACTACGCAACCCTAAAAAATCCCACACGTATTTTCTAGTTAATAAAAAAAATCGACGAAAAAAATCCTATATAATTATCGAACCAAATCACACAATTTCACGAATGCTGAGTGTTTTTTTGAACATTTTTTTTATCCAAAAAACGAATCGACAGAAAAAACTATTTAATTATAACCTGCTCACAAAATTTCACGAGAGTCGGTTGAGAAATAGTGTAGAGGAGAACAGCCGGACAGACGCCAAACAGACATACGAAATAATTTTTGTTCAAGCTGAAACTGAGAGCTTCGCTCACTTGTATTGTGAAAAAAAAAGCAAATTAAAAAAAGCTTTTTTATAGTATAAATATCTGTACAAAATAACCAACCGGGTTAATTCATGTCCCAATGAATATATTATATTCAAGCCCCCGGGGAAATTTGAAACATTTCCGACTTGAATCGCAATAAAAATACGAACAGGCAATTGAATAATTTAATCGGCATGTATCGCTTTTGTAATGAAATTAACGAAGAATCAGGTTTTTAAATCGACAGTTTAATTATAATATGGGCTAGAAACATTGAGAACACCTACATAATTTCACGAACGGATTCCGCCAGATTTATAAATATGACTCTATGATATCAAAAGTGTATTTTTTTACTTATAAGGTTTCTGTTCCTTAAAAGGAAAAAAGCAGAACCTTTGTTTATAGGATCACTCTGTGTGTATATCAAACGCAAATTAATCAAAACCTATAGGGTATACTTCCCGTTGACCGAGTAGACCCGTGACGGAGTTACTAGAGCCCTGAAAAACTACGATAGACGGACTGTAATCAAGCTCATTAATATAACAGGTTCCTCTGCTTTTAGAGCACGTAACCTTCATGTTCTTTTATTACCCTGTACCACATTTTTTAATACATGCGATACCCTTATGCGATGTCTCATGAGGACGTACAGAAAGAAATAAACATGCAGACTTCAAACTATACCCCACTTTCGTTAAAAATTGAAAGAGCGAAGGCTCTTTCAACTAGACGTGTCCCTTTTTAACCGACTTCAAAAAAAGGGGCGGTTCTCAATTTGTCGGAATATCTTTTGGTTTGATCTGTAGACCCACATGTCCATCGCCTTGGACAGATGTTCGCTCCAACGGACAACTGACGAAGATCGAATAATCTTTCGATTGGAACTTAAAGAGATTGATTTTAAGTCCTGTTTTTCTGTAATCTCCTTGTACTGCTTTGTGGTTTTCAATAAAGAATATTTGTATTGTATTGTATTGTCATATGACTGATACCAGGTCTTAGGATTGTGCGAAGAGTGATACAATTACCATCATGATCAATCAGCCCTTTTTACGTCCCACTGCTGGGTCTCAATGAGAGGGCTTGGGCTATAGTTCCCACGCGGACCTAGTGCGGATTATTTTTTATGCATTTGACCACATGCATGCCTGGTGACAAATAAGTTTAAAATGAAGCATGCTTGCCTATATATTCACCGTAGACTTGAAAACGGCCAAATTGCTATGTTCAGGAACACAAATTCAGACTAACTTGTGTTAATTACAACGTTAAGTATTTCTAGCATTATTATCGACTTAATTAATAATTTTGCTATCACAAAACTTTAGAACTGAGCCATGGAGAAAACGCTCAAGCCTCATTATCCCATTTAAACTTTTAACATAATTCTATACCACTTAGTAACCGTACAGGAAAATATGAACACCGTCAAGCCCCAATTACGAGGCTCAGGTGTTTCCTACCCTCGCGACATCTTAATGCAAACCCTATGAATTTATGGCACCCTGGTAGACTGGCATGAAAAACTAATAACTGTAAATAATTGCTTCCTGCAAAGTCTGCTAAGTCCGGGGAATTGCTCGTCCGGAGCGAAGCAATTTTCGGAGAACCGCATCCCATAATTTTCCATTTATATTACTCGCCGTACTCAAAAACGCCGATCGAGCTTAAACGTTTTTGTTGATGATTTTCTACATTGCATATCTACAAATCTCTATCATACGTCCTCTATATTGCGTTCAGAAACCGTAGAAATTTACCAGCTTTTCATTACTGCTGCCGCTACGAAACGTCAGCTCGGTACGTTTGTCTATTTAAAAAAACAGTCAAACACGTGACAGGTATGATATGACTTCGGCTTCTGAACCCATCTTTGAGTACTTACGAGGGCTGTTTGATAAGAACCCGTTTATGGAAAAAAAAGCATTTTTTTTGTATATATGCATTTATATTTCTAGGTAGTCACCTTTTAACTCTATACATTTGTTCCACTTACGTATACTCAAGCTTCTATAAACCATCCAAAAAGTATGATTTTGGAAAGTCATTAAAATAGGCCTCTGTGGCGGCAATGACTTCGTCATTTGATCCAAATCCACCGAGCCATTTTTTTAGGTTGGGAAACAAAAAGAAATCGCATGGGGCCAAATCTGGAGAATACGGGGGGTGAGACAATAGTTCGTAGCGTAACTGTGCTAATTTAGACGTCACAACTCTGGACGAATGAGCCGGGGCGTTGTCGTGATGAAACAGTACTTTTTTTCCCTTTTCTAAATAGTCAATATGTACAATACCCTGCGAATCCCAAAAAACGGTCGCCATGACCTTTCCAGCCGATGGGACGGTTTTTGCTTTCTTTGGAGCAGGTTCACCCGGTAAAATCCACTGCTTCGACTGCTCTTTCATTTCCGGGGTGTAGTGGTGGACCCACGTTTCGTCCACGGTCACGAAACGACGCAGAAACTCCTTCGGGTTACGTTTGAACACGGCCAAACACTGCTCCGAAGTAGTCAGTCGGTTCCGTTTTTGCTCCTCCGTGAGTAAACGCGGCACCCACCTCGCCGATACTTTCTTCATACCCAATTTTTCTTCTAATATGTGTTGTACCCTCTCGATTGAAACGTTTACAGCATCAACGATTTCTCGAAGTTTAATTCGGCGGTCGGCTAAAACGATATTTTCAATTTTCTTAATCATATCGTCTGTAGTCACCTCAACTGGCCGGCCTGGGCGATCCTCATCAAAGACGGTTGTTCTCCCCCGCTTAAACTCGTTATACCAATATCTGACGGTTGTCATAGAAGGAGCACATTCATGGTAAACCGCTTCCATTCTTACTTTTATTTCATCACATGTTTTTCCTTCCAAAAATAAGAATCTAATTACAGACCGATACTGTTCTTTCTCCATTTTAACAATTTTAAGTTCACGCCTTCACTGAATCGTTGTCAAATGAGAAAAAAAACAAAAGAATGCCATTTTTTTTTAATTTTCCCGCCTCTGAAAAATGGCTTAAAAAGGTGGTATACTTATTTGCGGCCAGTGATATGAATATATTTAGAAAAGGGTACTTATCAAACAGCCCTCGTATAATAGTAGATTTAAGTAATGTGCAACTCTACATAATTAGGCCTTAAAACTCTCCTGTGATCTGATCTTATTATAAAACTCGTGTTTTAAGGTGTAACTGGGTGTAGTAGTTGATAGTAGTTACAGAGTTAATAAAATAGTTAGGATAGAAGTGACATGGTCGCGTGATCTAATGTCATTGTGCCCAGGAGGTTGGCAGCATTGCCGCGTTGGATTAGTTCGGAATGGAATTCAATTCAATAAACAAAAACTTATTTTTACGCCAAAATTCAGTCATGTCACTACGCCACTCTTATATAGAGCAAGAGAGGAATGGAGACGTTAACGGGCGATTTCCCCTGTGCCAAAACTCTAACCTTAAGTCTGACCAAAATGATCGGGTCTGTTGATTGTGTGCGTGTTTTTGGCATTTGTGTGACAGTTTTGTTTTAGTGTCAGTTTGTAGGAACGTAACAAATTTTGACATGGGCGCAGACGTGTGTTCCTCATCCCCCTCAAAAAGTGGCAGATATATTGTAGCGCGTAGACAAGCCAAAGGACCCTTCCGTCTGTCTGCTTTCTGACGCAACTATGTTATTACTTATTAAGAACAGCAACTAAGCTATTCATAACATTGATGTATGTTCATACGTCATCGTAACCGCAGCTGGGACAACATCCTTGCACATTGTCTGGAACAGTACCCAAATTGTGGTAAAACCTGCCGTTCCAATTAACGAGGTCGTTTGGCGTCCTAGCAATGCCGTTTGGTTACACCTGTTCAAATAATATACATATGTATATACAGAGTCAACCTCATTACGGCCACATGTCTCAAACTATTCAGTTACGATCTTACGACATTATCAGTATGGAAGCATTTGCACGGGCCGCAAAATGTATAATTTCAGGACGGGGTGGCACTTTAACTAACCTTAAGTGAGTATAGGCAGGGTTACGTAGTACTCTCAGCTATTGTGACAGGGTGAATTTGAATTTGTATACGAGTACGAATACGGCTCGATCGTGTTCGCGTTTTAACAATTCTCATACTATTTGACACTTTAAAGCAAACGCGATCGAGACGTATTTTTAACCCCCGACGAAAAAGAGGGGTGTTATAAGTTTAACCTGTGTATCTGTGTGTCTGTGTATCTGTGTATCTGTCTGTGACATCATAGCTCCCAAGCGGTTTGACCGATTTGGATACGTTTTTTTTTTAATCGAAAACTAGTGTAATCGAGATGATTTTTAGCCAAGTTTCATTGAAATCACTTCACCCGTTTTTGAAATATTGAACTTTGAAATGATAATGTCGGGGGTGTTTCAACTTTTCTAATGTGCTTTTTGATTACACTACGGGCACTGTTCTTTGCGAGGTAGCTCTAAACTATGCATAGGGAAAAGAAAAGTTGAAAAACCCCCGACGTTATCATTTTAAAGTTCAATATTTCAAAAACGGGTGAAGTGATTTCAATGAAACGTAGCTAAGAACCATCTCGATTCAACTAGCTTTTTCCTCGCTCATCGCCAGAACAAGATAAGATTTATTTGCCAACAAAAGATACAACTAAATACAGACAACATTTAAAATTAAAAACATAGCGAGTACTCTATAGCTAAAAACATAGCCTTTCCATACTGCTGCAAAGGGACAGGCTTAGCTAATGCTGCGCTTGCGTGGAAGCTGCCAGCGCTGGTTTTCAGACCGCCCCTGTTGACTCGTGCTAGTAAAGCGTATGCAGCAGGATGGTTGACGGACAAAAGAGAAAGAACACAAAACCTACGTTTCGTACCTAAATCAGCGTTTACCAAACATTTTTCTACTAAGGCCCAGCTATTTTCGTACATCATCATGACATCATGATAAAGTTTTGAGCACTTGCGATGCGAGAACGCGACACTGACGCTCGACGCATCTCCTCCGTATTATTTAAAACAGTTGGGTAATGCTACCTGGTATTTTATTTTCGTGACCCAGTAGGTCGCAATCCTTCTAACGGGAGATGCTGTTGAGGAAAACTGTTGAAACTGTTGAGGAAGAGCGGGAACTCGCGACACAGGTATCCAGATAGTAGGGTACGAGTACCAGAGGATCCCAACCCTCATTTTAAATGTTGATTTTTTTTTATATAAGAGGGCAAACGAGCAGGCGGGTCACCTGATGTAAAGCAACCACCGCCGCCCATGGACACCTGCAACACGAGGGGAATCACGGGTGCGTTGCCAGCCCTTTAAGGAATAGGTAGTCTCGTTTTGCCCCTAATTGAGGAAATGAACTTTTTTTCTTTTTTCATGGTATGATTTGGTCGTGAGTTACTCACCTCGTTCAAGGGTTTGTTTCACCGCCGGTTGCCATGACGACGAACGGCCCCGACTCGACCTGCAAACAGAGGTACCGATGAAAACCATTAATTGTCTGGAGGCGAAAACCTCAAATAAGTACACGGGGTAGTGATAATCGATTGGAATGCGGAAGGAAGTCCTTGCGGTGAAGGACTGACTTGGTTACCATAGTCTGGTTGTATTTTATTCAACGTTGCAAGCAAGCTTACTAATATAGCCCATACATACAAAAGAACGATATATAGCTGTGACGATATATATATTGTATAAGAAGAGCAGTATGGCAACAAAACACAGTCCCCAGGCAAATCGAAGTATCTAAAAAAGTATCATCAATATCATTTAAATACGATAACTCAAGACAATTATTCAAACTCCCAAATAATGGTCCTTAACTTTCCATCCGTCAAAAACAAAAGCAATGAAAATCAGAGGTCGCCTGGAAAATCGTTTGTATAAGATCTCGAATAAATCTGACATTTGCAATCTTGAGGGCCCTTTGTGAAGGCTCTCGATAAGGGTAACACGAAGCTGAAGAATTTGAAGGGCTTGGAAGTAAGTGCAGGGTTTGTGATCAATGACAAGTATCGGGTGTTATGTGATGGGTGAAAAACAACAGTTCAACGTTGCGTCTCTTAAAAATATGGTAAAATAAGTCTACTGCATTTTCCTTTAACAAACTAAGCAATTATTTGATTAGAGTGCTTCCGATGTGGACAGTGAGACAAGAGACACAAGAGGCATTTCATCTTATTCCTCTACTTACCACCAGATGTATCACTTGCTCGTTTACCATCCTTATCATATAAAAAAACTATAACTATAAATCTGTTTTTAGCCCGTCATCAGACCCTGGCTATCATCTTGAACCAGAAGCGTGTAGAAGTTGTGCGTGAAGTTCCCTATGCAACAGCAGGAACTATAGTCTAAATCTTCTAATTCTTAGAGGTCTGAGCCCAGCAGTTGGAAGCCAAACAAATTTTACTAAAACCTTAAACACAACAAAAAGTTCCTCTTAAACTCCCTTCAAAAAAGTTTCGGAGGCAAACTTTTTAAAAGTGTTTTCTCGCTAGATTTTTTCTTTACTCTTAAGATAGGCGTTGGGAGCTCGTTGACTGTCTGAATAACCCTCCTTGACGGAGAGCTCTACGCTTCATCTAACACTCCATCCGGGCGTGTTGGAAAACCGAAGTAGATTATAACGATTAGAGCAAAAAGAGACACGTCTAGACAAATCTTTTTTAACGTTGCTTGGGCTTGGTTAGTAAATAATAAATAATAATAAATATCATGGGACAATTGACACCAATTGACCTAGTCCCAAACTAGGCAAAGCCTGTACTATGGGTACTAGACAACGGATAAACATACTTACATAGATAAATATATACTTAAATACATATTATACATCCAAGACCCGACAACAAACATTCATATTCATCATACAAACATCTGCCCCGACCGGGGATCGAACCCGGGACCTCAAGCTTCATAGTCAGGGTCTCTAACCACTAGGCTATCCGGAAGTCAAATCAAATCATTTTAAGGATACGAAATTGAATATCTATATCTCATCAACCGGAATGGAGCGTGATGCAGCATAAGAAGTTTGTTCAATTTGAATGCTAATGTTTGATTGTGTTTCGATGCAAGCTCAATTATTTGAATTGCGGAGTATGGATGGAATCTTTAGTTTTTAAAATTGATTCAGTCATTCCATCATATTTACTTCGGGAGTGATATGTTGAGAATAATAATATCAATTATATTAGACAGCAAAAAATTATCGACGGTGATAACATGCATGACATCAATCGGGGATATGGTCTAAAATTCATTACATTGTCTGAATTAGTATTTCCGACATTTATAGGGCATCGTATTTGTATCGAGGGTCAACGGACACTGACAAAGCGTGCTTCGTCTTCGGCCATGTTACTACTTGTCATCACGAAGGATCTTGGTCAAATACTTTTTGTTAAAAAGTGTTGTTTCCAATAAAGATCGGATTCAAAAAGTTGTCCAATTTGAAACTGGTGATAATGAACGGTGTAAAGTAATTGAATGCTGAATTCAAAATGAGTTACGGATCGGAGAGGATTGCGTGACGCGTCTCGTTCGACAGATTTCATACTTCATACCTGAAGATGGAAGTCATATTTTTATTTTATTCAGAAGGAAGAGATATCGAAATGAATGTACCTAATGGTTCGTTATTGCTATGAAAGATTTGGATTGTGGTCTTCACCACAATGGATTTGATGGTGGTTTAACTTCAAGTATCATTCCAGGTCAATGTTCATAATAACAAATTTACTGTCATTACGAATAGACTTCCGTAAAAGATTATCAGATAACAGATTTTGCAGTTATCGTTTTATTCTCCGAGGACAGCGATCTATATGATGTCGAAATCCTCATCGAAATCCGTCCAATCGTTATCGAGTTCATCGTATTCGGGCAGATATAATGCGGTAGACAGAATTTTCATATTATTTATTTATTCATAAAATTTGCATTTACAGGCTTACAGTAATAACCAAAGCGCCTATAATTCTAAAAAGAACATACATTACATACATAAGCAAATAGAAAAGAAGGATTACAAATTAAGATTATGAATCAAGTTTAATGATACTGCGACATTTAACGATGAACCAAAACCTCGGAGGCTAACATCACTGTTCCGTTGGTCGCTCCAGACGAAGGGCAAAGCACAGTGCCCTTTCCAAAGGACATGTATTGGAATATAGCACAAGTTTCAGGGGATTTCGAAAGGTCCGTGACCTTCTGAGTAAAAAGGTTGGCTTGGAAACATGTGTTTTGTCAGCGAGTTTTATTGTAACATATGGTTAGGTTTTACGGATATTGGATTTACCAGTAAAAGTCTAGCAAAAAGATTAAGTCGCTTTGTCTACATGCACATTATAATTTTCGTATATGAAATATTAGGAATTCTGTTTTTATTGTACGTAGACCCTCCCATGATGGTCTTCCTAGCACAGGGTCTTATAGTTCGTGCTGATGGCTCTATGTGTTGTATGGAAGACAGTAGGTGCCTACCTCAGGCATGAAAATACTTGCAGATTCGTTGCCAACATTGACGACTAAGACGAAATGCCTCTTGCTGTCTTACTTTCCACACACTAGTGCCTAAGCAGAATTAGCGAGTAAGATTGTAATAGTTATCAGGATAGACCAACCTACCCACCCAAACTTACTAGAAAAAGCATCTACATAAAGAGGAGAGTCAGATCAGAGCATAGTTAACGATATGTAGTACACGCACGTAAACTAATCAAACTCTTATAAACACAGCAAACTTTCGAACAAATATTTATTGACATTGATCAAATAACAGCGATCGTAAAAACCACGGAAGCATGCAAACAATCCTTGAACTTGCCAACACAATATGGCAACAATATTAACCTCAACTAATCACGCGAAATCGGACCATAAAGTAATGACGATTGAGTCATCAAGGCTGCATTACTATTGTGGTAAAACTCGGTTCATTGCCTGCCGGCAAAAAGCGTGGAACCTTAGTCGAGACAGCACGCTACCTATTGCAACGAATCTTAAGGCATTAAACAACCGGAGTCGTGCACAAAATTCTATACAAAGGCCAACAACTTAGTATAACCGTTTGAAATGATTCGCGGTTAATTACATTAGGCGTCACAAAGCTAACGGTCAATGTCAGACATACATTTCGTCATAAAACTGACCATTAAGGCGTGATTTTAACATAACTTAAGTGACGCTTGACAGCACAAGTTAAATAGAAATGGCCATTAACTACAGGATATCGACCACGATTACTTTACTATTAGGTTTAGATGAGCTCCCGATATTTCGACGTAGTTACCTAGTGGTAATCGCAGTCAATATCCCGTGATTAATATGTCTAACAACTTAGGATAGTTGAACACTTCCCATTTTTAATTTCAAAGTCCAATACCTCAAAACGACCAAACCGGTTTTAATAACATTTAGTTATGATTTCCTATTTTAAAAAGTTTTGGGAACTACGATGCCATAGATAGACACAATTACACATACGTTAAACTTATGACAGTTTTCTGTTTTTGTCTTGGGATAAGAAACCATCTTCTTCGGTGGTGAGTGTGTCAGCGTGAGCATGCAAGATGCCAACACTTACACATTTTTCCATAACGGCGTTAAGCATGCAGTCAAAAAAATATACAACACTGGACTAACTTGAGCTTCATACACACTTATTACTGGTATGACCGCTGGTCTTATCTCTCAGTTCTCTCACTGAGGGGTACATCCGCCATTGCCGTCTCCAGTTGGAATAATGCTCTAAGCACAGCCATACTCTCAGATACTCTATCGGTAATAACTTCATTGTTATAATTTGAAATCTGAGGTTATATTGGCTGGAGCTATTCAATGGTGGTATACACGTCGTTTGTTAGAATAATTATATATCAATGTTCATTGTTAGTTTATGTTTAAACAATTGTTGTAATTCTGCGGATATTTGTTCCATGTAGAGCAAGCATGTTGATCATTTTAATTACGGTTGTCTGGTATAGATCGCTCATTAGCGATAAGGCTGTATATTGTTATAGGTAAATTTTCTGTGTACCTCTGTTTCTGTTTTGTTTGTTACGACTGTGATGTTCAATAAAGTGTTTTGTTTTTTACTGATTATTTATAAACTAGCTGTTGCCCGAAACTTCGTCCGCGTAGATTTTGGTCATCGCTATCCCACGGGAACTATATAATTTTCCTCAATATTCAAACTGTCTTCTTACCAAATTTCATGTAGATTGTTGCAGCGGTTTTCCCGTGAAGAGGTAACAAACAGACAGACAGAGAGACAGAAACACAGAGTAAATTTCGCATTTATAATATCAAGTTAGGATTAGGATTACTGCTGATTGTAGTGTTTGTATTACAATATTATATACGCAGTGAAAGACGCTATTATCTTGATAATACGTGTCATTTTCCTTTAGCTCGAGGTCCTTCCTTTCATTCCCTAACTACATTCGGGAGCAATGGACACGAACGGGATTTCTTTCATTTTTTAACCCCCGACAAATAAGAGGGGTGTTATAGGTTTGACCTGTGTATCTATGTATCTGTCTGTGGCATCATAGCTCCCAAAAGGATATACCGATCTCGATGCGGTTTTTTTTAAATCGAAAGCTAGTTTAATCGAGATGGTTCTTAGGTAAGTTTCATTAAAATCGGTTTACCCATTTTTGAAATATTGAACTTCGAAATGACAATGCCGGGGGGTTTTTCAACTTTTCTAATTTACAACATGACACGTTTTGATCGCTTTCGAGTGTAAAATGTCAACAGCAATTAATACCGCAGCACCAACCAACTACAAATTCGACCTCTTGTTTTATTCACTTTCTAAACCAATCAAGATTAGAAATTAAAGGAAACGGGACTGGTAATTGTAGCTGTAAAAGAAAGAAGTATTATGATGTTTATTTTTAATACTTTTTATATCATTATCATTATCATCACCAGCCTTTTTTAGGTCCCACTGCTGGGCACAGGCCTCCTCTCAGAATGAGAGGGCTTGGGCTATAGTTCCCACGCGGGCCCAGTACGGATTGGGAACTCATGATAAATTATTACGAATGTAATTCCGCACATAAATTCCGAAAATCTCAGAGGTGCGAGCCGGGGTTTGAACCCACGACCCTCTGCTTGAGGGGCCGGTTAAACCACTAGGCTATCACGGCTTGACTTTTCATATCTAAGGTTTGAAATTTTATAGTGACCATCGGAGTCCCGGCAGGCCAAGATGAAAGCCGTGGGATGATTGACAGAATTCCCAATATAAATCTATCTTTGGTTTAACAATGGTATTGATTTGCATCATAAAAGCAATTTACAATGACATTAAATCCAAGCTAAAACTTTTTTGTCAAACGAAACGTTGCCGCTCTGACGCTGTAAGTGACAATAATGTCAAATGTTTTTGTTTTTAACATGTTTACTTCAATTTGATTTTATGTTTGTTTCTCCCGACCTAAGTCCCAAAATCCCGAAAAAAAAATGTTTCCTCCCGATACCTAATAGGGTCAATGGATCTGGCAACCCTAAGTGGTACACTGAATTCAGGTTAATTAAAAAATATTTCGGTTCGTGTGTGTAACCCTATTGCAAAACCCCGGTTTGTATTCACATTGTTAATGGATGTTTCTCGTTACTGATACCGCGAATTTCTTACTTATCTCGGGCTATCTCGAAACGTAAATAAATACTGGAATTCCCAAAGTTACTCGATTTATTACTGTCATTGAGAATAGCTATTTATTATTTTACACCCGGCCATGACATTTCTGTGCGTATTGTAAACAAATTGGGGTTGCCAGCGCAAAAAAAACGGTACTTAATATTTATTGCTTTTAAATCATAATGTGATTTAGGTATGTTTGTGTACTTATTGAATTTGTTTTAATATTAAACTGGCACTTTATTTTAATTTTAAATGTGTTCTCACAATGCAAAGTGTTTTTCACTAAACTTGCATGTTTCTTAACAGTTTTTACGGGTGAAATTGGGGATACTAGGACGGATACATACTGATTCTGTATTGTAGGTTAGATTATTTATTTAAATGTAATAGTATTGTTCGATCATGAATTACCATTATTTAGCTCGGATACAATAATAAGGATAATAGAAAACCGAAATCGCCTACAAAATAAAATAAGAGAGGTAGGTATCGTTTCTCCCGACGGGCGCTATTTCCCGTCACAAATAGCTGTTGACGTGCGCAGGCCTGTTCAAATGGGAATTCCTGGGTGCCGATTGCAGATATGGTTTCAAACTATAAATAAATGCAGTTTGCTTTAGTTTCCGTAATATATTTTTTAATATTTTCCCCAATTTAATTTACCCAAGCGATATACAATACACATATATTTGCTTTGGCTGGTGTAACCATGCAAAACATTGAAGTCCCTGTCGACACTGCTTGTAGTCTGCAACATTTAAAATGGACTCAAATTTCAGTAGTTTACAACACCAGACGGAGATATAAAGTATGTATTAAAAGTTCAGTAAATAATATCGTTGCATCCACCGACGTTGCATCGTTCGGCGCTCTATCGAAATTTAGCCTAAATAACTTACCGAGAAATTCACATTATGCAGGTACCTGTCATTGTTCAAAAACTTTACTAAAATCTGAAGGTCACTGAATAATGTGAAATTCATTGTAATTTACAAAAACAATGCCTTAATATAATTGGGTAACGTCACTGAACTCGAGCTGACGCAATGTTTGTGGGAACAAAATGTAATTCGCGTAATAATCAACGAATATTTTTTGTGGTTATTACTTGCTTCTAGCGAAAAATGCTGGTATTTGATGCAAGTGCGTTTTTTTTTTCTGTTTTACTT